>CM032231.1:83465000-83717500 GCA_019009955.1 Riptortus pedestris | reverse complement strand
GGAATGGGAAATATGATTTCAGGGATGCAAGTTCCCAATTTAGATGGTGGTGTTGGAGATGGTTTCAAAGGATTTTCAACAGATTTTACTGGTTTTGTGGCATATTTGTCGGTGTTTCCTGTTCACTTAATTGAGCTGTAACTTAGTTATCATGGTACAATCCTGTCGAGACTGAAACATTTATCCTTGGATCTTCTCGCATTACAGCTTCAATTCTGGTCACATCATCTGAGGGAAGTTGTGGTTGAAGATGGGAAGAAATCACTGTAATTGAAGACATTCCTGTCTGCAGGCCATATTCCTGTTTTTCTAAAACCTTTTACTGCTGTGTTCATTGTAGATGAATGGATAAAAGTTTTTCCAAATGAGGTTGAGATCTGATGCAGGGTAACAACTTTTCCAGGATTGGTACGAAACCATGTTCTCACCTCATCTTCATAGTAATTACTGACTACTTTTTCACGTGTGAAATCAATAAGCTCCAGGTTTTTGGTATCTGATTTGTGGCTATCAAAGATAAGAAAGAATTGTCTTTCTTTTGATGTCCTATAAATGTTATAAATAACTAAATTTTTTGAGTCACGTAAAAAATAGCTCTTTGGTCATCCAACCAGTTTCATGGACTTCTCTGCCCAAGCACAAAGTTGGAGTCCAGTTAAATGGATGTTTAATGTTATTCCTTTCAGAAATTTGGAAAGCCAGTTAACAAATCAAATATTCACTGGGACACTAAGTTGTACGTTTTAACTCTTGACCATCGACATGTACATATATATTTTCTAAATTTTTCAATTAAATGACATATTGTACAACGTTTTTATGGTATTTGTTTGCCAGCAGGGCACTGATGATGGAGCGTATGCTCTGAAAGCGCTCTGTCACAACGAATAAAGAACAGTGAAGGAACGAGGCATTTTTTCTTACCTGAGCCAGTTAACAAAGTTATTTTATGGTTAGTCCAAACAATGGTCCTTCCATTTGAGTCAGGTACACTTTGAGTTTTACTTATTCGCTCGGAGGAATACGGAGGTGAATGGGCCTAATATCTTCTGCAAAATGTAGTTGGGTTCAGCTCTTCTTTTGGCCACATTTTGTTCTACTGTCCTTTGACGGATGTTGAATTGTCTGGACGGTTTCAATGAACCCATTTCACCATGAAGTGCCACGTTTACAGCTTTCTCCAGGTCCTCCACAAAAACATTTTTGTTTTGCAGTCTTTCGTTTATAATTGCGAAATATCATGAAATATATTATAAACTGAATGCTATTTGGTTCTACTGGTACTAGTATTAATCAGAACTGCAATCTTTAAAGTTATAAACGCATGGCAATGTAGGCCCAAGGACGGCAGACTTAATGAGTTATGTAGGAATGTGAAGTCTAAAAAGTGGAGTGGCAAGACGGGAAGCCTCATCTTGCCACACTCCGTCTTGCCACAAGTGCTACTTTTAGAATTTGTCAAGTTTAACCGAAAACGACTGAGAGTAAATTGTGACCAACCACACCATAATGCTGCTATTCAGACGTACTATCCAGTAGTATGGTCACTTTCGAATGACCTTTTTATGTTGACTACAATCTAAAGCTTCAAAAATAGTGAAATATTGCAATTTAGTTGAGAAATTGTATGTACCTACTGAAAATCCAAGAAAAGAGCGAGGGAATTTTGACGACGGATGTGATTTCCATTGCCACCATCTAATGACATATTTCATATAGTTTCCGACAGATAGCAGCACTCTAAGTATTATTTTTGGCCCTTCCCCGTTTTACCCCACATCCCATCTTGCCTCGCCTTCTCCTATATATATATGCGCGTGTGTGCGTGTGTAGTTTTGAACGGACTTCATTTTCGCCATCTCCTGGGACGTCGATGGGCATTTGAAGGAAGTTTTTGAAAATCGAGTGATGATTACAACTTCAACAGCTTAATCCTCTTGAGGGACTTCACCTAAGATGTATTGCTATTGAAGATGCAATGATGATGGACTTCAATGGTCTACATAATAATCATAAATATTCTTTTCATTGACAGGGAGAAAAAAAAATCAGCTGACTTAATCAATATCGTAGCCCATAATGATGAAAATATTGATCAGAGCAATAAATGTAAAAAGTTTTCCTCAATACAGAAGTTGAGTATAGCCTTGCAATAAAAAAATATCTGCCTAAATGGAAGCTTTCACGGAGTTGGGATTGATTTAGCAATAGCGAGTGAGTGTTTCCATATTCAAAAGGCTTTTACCCCTGATAACAGAGCTGTTATCTATCATTACTAGTGTCAATGGGAAAACTACTTTTATACTGTCCATTTGGCTGTATCGTAATACCCGTAATAGCCGTAGCTGTCTGTTCTATTGTACTTTCAGGGAAAAAATAAATTCACAGATTAAGTGCAAAAAAAAGTAATTGACTAACACGAGTGTGTTTCACTTTCAACAGCATGAGTAAATTGAATTGGTTTATCCACGTGAGTTTCGTTGCATGCAATTGGCAAAACTAAGTTTATGGGTTCGAATCGTCCAATTGGGCACAGGATTTTACTTAATGTTTATTGTCACTGTTGTAGCTGTACTACACCTTCCAAATCACACACACACAACACACACACACACACACAAACACACACACACACCCACAGACACACAACTACACACACACACACACACTCAAACACACACACACACACCCACAGACACACAACTACACACACACACACATACAAGCGTGTAAAGAGTCATAGATAAATAAATAATATTCTCCTTAAGTGGTTACCTATGAAACAATATTATTAAAACTTACGAAAGCCTTTAGTTGCCAGGTAACTCCGATAATTTACGAAATTTGCTGTTGAAATTGAAATTCGATATCTTAGAATATATTAGTATTAGAACTATTAATATGCTATTAGACAGTCAGTTAATTCAATAATTACTTTTCTTCATGGCCTCAAATAATCTTATAACATCTTGAACCTTTATATATGTTAATATGATTGATATATGTTGGCTATATATTATTACTGATTCTTGGCTGATCACTTAGCAGTTCTGTTCTTTAGCATATCAGAGTTGTCGCGTTTGTGCAGTCCGTATGTAAAATCAACATTAACCTTTCGCAAAGTAGTTTTCCGAATTTAGTCATTAAGTGACCATGTGCTCAGCCATTTCATTCAGCACACATAGTAAAATGGCGATTACCTGTAGATAACTCGTCTTAATTAGCCTAAGAATCATAAAATTGTTGAAATATGACACCAATCTAACTTTTGGTGAAAGTACGGTAAAAGAATTTTAAGTGGTGCTCTCTAATTTTTAGAAGTGCAATAAAAAACTCGAGAAAAATTAAAGCATAAAAAAGTTTGACGATGATGATGATTTAATAAATTTAGGGGACTCCGACCCACATAAGAATCATTTTCCCCGTTAACCTGAAATTGCTAACACAATTTTCACATTAAAAAGTTCGTAGTCCATTAATGTCTATTTAATTACTCTCCATATTATTTATCATAATTTCAATAATTTGAATCGTTCATCCATTTGAGAGTTCACAGAACGAAGAAAATATCTCGGGACACATTGTCCCTGTGACCCCTTTGCATTGTCGGTCTCCTTTGCCTAAAATACACTTTCAGTACATATTCATCAGGTGTCCGTGATGTCATGTCGCGTTTCAATTTGCAGGTGAAATTCACCGTCACCATGTGAGTACATTGGTCCATAGACTCACTACTTCTTACTAAACCAATACTTTTGGTAGGTAATTGCAGTAATGAAAAAGAAGAATGCTTCAAAGTTTTATAGCAAGAGTCACAAAAACCCCTTTCTTTTCCCCAAAAAGACCGAAATCATAGTTTCTACGACATCCCCAGTGTGGAAGGTACGTTTCAACGAGTCTAAGTTCTTTATAACTCTAAATAAACTGTAAATAGTTTAATTTTACTAATATATTATTATTTTAGTGTATACTTTAAATGTTTTAGTGTAACAAAGAATTATCTTTGGGATTTTATAAATTAATATTATTATTTGTAGAAAAGGAATGGCTCCCGAAGAGGTGGCATATAAACCACCAAATGTAGGACAACATTGAATAAAGTCTGCGTGGGTGGAAAAAAAGATTTTTTGTTGGTGACCCTTGCTATTAAACTATGAATCATATTTGAATATTGGTTCCAGAATCAGAAGAACAAACTTTTTAAATCAAATAAAGGGTTGGTTCGGCCAGTATAAATGATACTGTTGTCATACCTGTCGGTGGAGACCGTCGTCACTGGCTGATGATCGAGTACAGCTGGCAAGTGCTTTCGATGCGATGGCACTATCTTCAAGGCCGTCAAAAGTTGTACTGGGTTAGTTGTCCATTGGCCAGTAGCTTTTATACGTCTGTGATGCGTATTGGATTGTTAAAGTTTTAGTCCGGGTCTGTCTATTTACAGACTGGTTTAGTGTAAATGAGTAAACTCATATCATGAACAATTTGTGAATATATTACTTTTTGTGAGTGTTTTTGTTATTTATTCTATTGTGCACATTTTCAAGGCGAACATTCGAATAGAACTTATATTGTTATTTTAGCTGTTCAAAAAATTGCAAAGATAGAGATATCATTGAACAGCGTTAAAGTAATTTTACCATTAGAATTAGTTAGTAAATTAGATTAGAATTATTGAAATTTATATTAATTATTATTATTATGGGGAGGTTTCTACTCAGTAAAAAACTGGAGTAAATTATTATTATTATTATATTTTAAATCTAAATAATATTAAAAATAAAATATATTAAATTCACTTCATGCAATTTGTCACCGTTTATTGTAAAGGCATGTAGGATTTGCCAGACTCAAAATGAAACAAAATGTGTCTATATTGTTATTATTTGTACAAGATTTATCTTTAACAAATAAATATCTATCTATCTATCTGTTTATTTACATATCCAAGATGTATGACGATCGTACGATAGGTATGACAACAGTAACAAAAATTGTGTTTGATAAAAAGTGTTAAGAAGTATACTTTACTTCTGGCTTACAAAATGAAAATTCATAAATTTCCTCCAACGGATATTATTTCAGTTGTAGAAGTTATGTTTGCAATACAATTAGAAATCACTGATTTGCCAACCATTACTAACGAAATTGGAAAATTTAGGAATTATTTTTCAATATCTCTAGTAACCAATTCCTCCTTTTAAATAAATATGTAGTAATGATTACAAAGTATATGTTTTCTTGCGTTCTTTCACTTTTATATAATTCATTTCTACATTCCTTAATAGTTTAAAATATTTGTTATCATATTTCTTATAATTTCCATTTATTCACAAACAAAATGTATTTAATAACGCCTAATAAATTTTACCGTTAAATGGCACAATTCAAGCGTAAAACCATTTCCCCTTGTCAAAACGTGTAAAATTTTAATATATATATATATATATATATATATATATATATATATATATATCCTGAACATAAACTAGGAGCATTGATAGTGAAATACTGGTTCATAAAAAGTAACTTCATCAAATTAAACTCATGTAATTAGTTCATTTATAATGGAGTTTTCTTAAAAACTTGATTTCTGCCTGACTTCACTCCTGGCTACTGTTTTCAATTAAGTTGATAATTCATGATTGTTTTTCAAATCTGAAGAGGCGTTTTCATTTAAATAACGGTTATAAACACTTAGTGAATGGATGGATGGCAAGACAATGCTTGAAGAAAAAAAAATAAAAAAGTTGTATAGGGAATTTTTCGGGCGTTTAATGAATACAAAAAAAAGAAAGCCATGAAGGGAAACAAAAAGTAAAGCGAAATGAATTCATTGCAAGCGTTCCAAAGCAATTATGATAATTCTTCGGGAATGCTCAGCTGGAATAGTAAGTACAGAGAAAGGGCGGGGACAAACTTTAGCATAATATAACTCTACACTGGGAGAGAAGAGGCCCAACTAACAGCTTGAAACTTGGGGCGGAGGCGAAGCTACTAGGGCCCGATGTAGAAATATTATGTAAAGCAAACAGACAAGTTTTGCCAACCTGGAGAACACTTCCAACAAACATCTTTCTTCCACAAACATTTGCCCTCCTTTATTGCAAGAAAATGCAGCACTCAGGGTAGTATGTATTTTTTTTTTTTTAGAGAAATTAAGCTAGAAGACTTTTTTATTACATAGTTTCTGAAATTCAGACTCAACTTGCAGTTGTAATGAGAAAAGAACTAGATATTGTTCTAGAGAGAATATGCATTGGGCAAACTCTACTGACTACTCATAGCTATCTAATAACAAGATAAGGCGGACTTATGCTCTAATATTATACCTTAAAGGACAACTAAACAATTACAGAGTATATCAACATGCACTACTAATGCTAATCGGGACGGGTTATCTACATTTTACCACCCTTATAGTAGAGTGGTACTTAAGATTTTTTTCTAACGAGTTCGTCACTAAATAAATTCCCATTGCCTAAGTGTGAATTGATCTCAAGACTCTCGGTTTAACAAGTAATATCAAGACCAAGTCATGAACTCACATGGGTAAACTGACCCACACACACACACAATCAGCTTTGTGTGTGTGTGTATGTATATGTGTATATATGTATATATATATATATACTGGATATGCGAATTATGTATTAATCATAGCTCTATTTCGATTTTATTGACAATCACCGAAATGCTTCTAAATTTATGTTTGCTTATTTTGTTAGCCCTTTCGAAAATATTTTTCAGATTAAACATTCTACTATGCTAATTTCTTGTTAGTAGTTTTACCACCATATGGAAAAAAAGTCCGTCACACAGGGGCTGCGTAAACTAAGCAGATTTCCCATGTGAAGTTTTACAATAGAGAAATCTGCATACTGGTAATACAAGCCCACCATAAGTAAATACAAACGGTAATAAGAAATCTTTCAGTTAATTTTAATAAATTCCCAACTGAAACGGCTTCTGAATTGTAAAAATAATTTATATTTTAATAACTCAAATTTTAGTAGTACAAGAACTAAAGAAGGGGGGGCGGATGAACAGACCGTATTTGCATAAATCACACAAAGTAAGGAAGGTAAGGTAAGGTTAGAAACGACAGGTAAGGTTAGAGAAAGCTTCCACCTGAGCCGAGAAGTTACGAAAACGGCCGAACTAATCCGAACAATAACCGACCACAGCCTACAAAAAATGCAAATATCTTGGTTAATATTCAAGATAGAGAATAAATGTATATAACAATATTTATAGTAAATTTAATTTTTAATAAGATTGGTTCTATACAATTTTTCGATTCGATGCATAATAACGGAGATATTTCGAATTTTTGAAACCCCCCCCCTCCAACTGGTCCGATTTCAGCCGTCAACGAACTTGATCTTCCTTTTTACATAAAACGATTAAATACCGAGTTTGGGGACGATTACACAAAAATTGCGACCGCTAGAGTGTTAACAGAAATATATACATATATATATATATATATATATATTTATATAGTTTTGAACGGACATCATTTTCGTCATCTCCTGGGTAGGATCGATGGACATTTGAAGAAATTTTTCGAAAATCGCGTCATGAGTACGACCTCAATAGCTGATTTCCCTTAAGGGAAATCTGCTAAAAGGAATCTGACCATCCTCTAATTTATTTAGTAAATCGGTTGATGTGGTCAATACTGAGTATCGAGGCTTTGAGCCACAGGTAGGAAAGGTCTATCAGATGCTGAAATAGAATTCTAGGAAATGCGGACAAAGCTCTCTATAAACCGGATTAGTGAATAGATCAGAATAGAAGTGGAACAAAGGGATTTCCAGAAGAGAACTCGATAGAGAAATACCCACCGAACCATTGGAACGAGTAATGGTACACTTTATTGAGATGTTTGACAACTATTAAAAAATAAACTCAATAAAATGTAACTGATTTGGAAACTCGTGAAAAGCTTAATCAGTATTTGAACTAATTTCGGTACAAGTTGCAAAACATTATTATTTTTTTTGCAATTGGCCTAACTGACATTGGAGCAAACTTGTACCTCCTAACTGGTGAGGGTCGATGCATATATATCAATCGTTGGAGGAAAAAAGGTCATTACCTCTTCTAGGTATAACTCATTAAAACCTTTATTTTGGACAAAAGAGATAAAACCTCGTGGGCGTTTTCACCCTTTTCTTTAACCATGTACCTTTGAATTCTTTGGCTACCATTACCAGTTTCCACTACATCTATACCATGGGCGATGTCTTTCCAGTCCACTAGCTGGAACTCCTTCACGGCGTTCTTCACTCTCTCAACCCATTTTATCTTCGCTCTCACTAGTGGCTGGGTATTCAACGCCGTCGAATCAATTGTCTTGTATATGGGGCAGTATAGTCTGAAATTGACTCTCTTATTTCACAAAATATCCCATCTCTCGACTTCCTTTTCCAGAGTCCTAAGCCACCTTTCAGCAGATTTCCCTTAAGGGACATCAGCTATTGAGGTCGTACTCATGACGCGATTTTCGAAAAATTTCTTCAAATGTCCATCGATCCTACCCAGGAGATGACGAAAATGAGGTCCGTTCAAAATTATATATATATATCGCAATTTTTGTTTGATCGTTACCAAACTCGATATTTAAACGTTTTATGTAAAAAGACAGATCAAGTTCGTTAATGGCTGAAATCGGACCAGTGGGAGAGGGGGTTTAGAAGGGGGATTTTCGAAAATTTGAAATATCTCCGTTACCATACGTCGGATCAAAACATTGTATAGAACAAATCTTATTGTAAATTAAATTTACTATAAATATTGTTCTATACATTTATTGTCTATCTTGAATACTAACCTAGATATTTGCATTTTTGTTAATTGTGGGCCGATAACGGATGACTGAATTTCCCGCCAAAAGCTAGATCGGCCATTTGTCATGACTGTTTGGCTCTCGTCTCATATGGAGATTTCTCTATTGTATAACTTCACGTGGGAAATCTGCTTAGTTTACGCAGCCCCTGCGTGACGGACTTTTTACTTTGGGCTTATATGGGTTTTAAGAACTTCGCGTTCAATCCTTTCAAGTGTAGTTTCCTGGTGACCCGTCAACACCTACATCTCACACCCATACATGAGCTTGATAGTGGAGTTATAGACCCTTAGTTTCAAGGCTCGTGAGATTATCCTTGATCTTTAAAGTCGATAAACCTAGAAGGAAGCTCGGTTGGTACTAGTTATCCTTTGGCAAATTTCTATAACTGAACTTTGATAGAGATTACTGTAAGTCCCGAGGTATTTGAAACATTCTACTTTTGGGGAGGAGACGTACTTTTGGCTCAAGCTGTTTTCAAGGAGTTGGTTACTACTCAATGCCACCATATACTTGGTACATATCACATATACTTACCAGTACATCTAGTATTGTTCATATACTTTACCTTTTTTAGCAGATTTTCCTTAAGGAAACTGATATATTTGATTGATCGTTACCAAACTTCATATTTAAACGTTTTATGTAAAAATAAATTTTATGTTCGTTAATGGCTGAAATTGAACCAGTGGAAGAGATTTGGTTTGTGTGTGGGAACCTAGAAAATTTAAAATACCTCCGTTATTTTGCGTTGGTTTGAAAAATTGTTTGGAACAAGTTTTTTTGTTGCAAATTTAATGTTCTATAAATTTCAATGTAGTATATTTCATTCATCTCGAAAAAACTGATTCATTATAAATTACAGCACTAGGTTTAGTAAATTATTTTCAATACAATTAATATATTATATTAAGATATATTTCATTAATTGTTTGTCTTTCCGGTCTATCTATACAGCACTACGAGGTACTATTGTACATTTACTGAGCATTCACGGTAGTGTTACCTGTATGCATATTTATCTATTGTAAAACTTCGCGTGGGGAATCTGCCTAGTTTACGCAGCCCCTGCGTGAGGACTGTTTGGTTTTCAGCCAACAGTAAACCCCCGTTTCTACTAAACTCATGTTATCAATGACCACTTTATTCCAAGCTTAAAAACCATATACTTTGTTTATTTTCCAGCCTACTCTTTTTGCCGGCTCTTTTGATATGAAATCAATCGATATCATAGTGTTGCGAAAATTAAATACAAGAATAATACTTCAGAGAGACAGTCGCGTATTTGGGAAGAGCGAGGTAGATTAAAGAAGCCGAAAGAGGGTCGATATCCTACTAGACCCGTCCAGTCCAGCGTCGAAGGCCCAGCCAATTCCCCTTTGATGTGTGCCGACGACCTATAAAAGAACCGGCCAGCCGCGAGCAAATCAGTTTTCTTCTCAAGTGCTTATATGTGCGTTCGGTGCTACAGCGCGACTTAGTGCAGTGCGGTAAAGTGTTTTTATAAGAACAGTGTTGTGCCGTGGCTGTAACTAACAGTTTAGTGCCGTGTTTAAGACAGTGCAGTGCCGCGAAGTAAAGGACAGTGCAGTGCCGTCTTTTGTTGTACTTCAGTGACCGTGAGTGAATTATTGGACTGTGTAATCTGAAGAACAGTGACGCTATCAGTGTATACTGTGAGTAGTAATTAAGAATAATTACCAAGTGTATTGTGCATTGTGAAATAAATTGTGCAGTGATAAAAACTGTGAAACTTGTGAGTATTTAATTTTGCAATCCAAAAAGAACTCTTATTAACAACGTTTATTACTGTTTTTGTAATAAAAACGTAACAACTGGTGTCAGAAGTGGGATTGCAAAATTAAAATCAACGAAAATGAAGTTTGAAGAACTAAAAGTGGAACATCTGAAGAAGGAGCTGGCTAAACTGGATCTGCCAACAACAGGAAACAAGGCTGAACTACAAAGGCGGTTGACAGACGAATTCCAAAGACGAGGAATCGACATAAGTACACACGAGTTTGACGATAAAGAAGTCATTGCTGTAAGTAATCCTATCTCAAGTAGCAATTTGGACTTAATAGAGCTAATTCTGAGAGGTTAGAAGAAAAATTCTAGGAAGCTTCTAAGAGTAACGGCGAGAAAATCTTAGCGAAAGTCAGACAAGAGTTTCAGGAAGCTTCTAGTGCTAATTGCGAGAAACTTGAGGAACTTCAGGAAGCTTCAAGAACCACAAACCTTAAACTCCACGAAATATCAGAGGTCTTGGGCAAACGAGTGGATGCCATTGAGCAGAGAGTAAGCGGGTTTGGTGAAAAACTGAATAATGTTGAAGACAAAGTGTCCAATCTAGGAAAGAAGACGATGAAATACGTGAGCTACAATTCCAAATGGACAATCTACATGTTCGAGAGGGTCCAGTGAGGCTCATTTCAGAACATTCCAACAAGATAAAGACCCCAACATTTGACGGTAGTGTACCATTTAATGTTTTTAAATTTCAATTTGAGACGGTGCACCGCGGTGGCCAGTAGAAACGGATGGAATGACGAAGAAAAAGCGGTAGAATTGGTTTTGGCACTGAAGGGAACCGCTGCAGAAATCCTGGAGAATTTTCCGGCCGCTTGCAGGAATAATTATGAGGACATTATTGTGACCTTACAGCGCAAGTTTGGCGGTGAGCATAAGCGAGAACTGTACAGGATGAAATACGGGGCAGAGTGCAAAACCCGAATGACACGCTCCAAGATTTTGCCATGGAAATCGAACGTCTGGTGCAGTTGACTTACCCAGGTGAAAATCATCCGTTCCTAGATCAGTTCAAGATTGTAGCATTTGTTAATGGTATACGATACCCAGATGTTAAATTTGCGGTGTGTGCTATCCAAAAATCATTCTTTGCTGAAACCGTCTCTTATGCGCTGGCCCAGGAGACTGCTAAAGTCATTTCAAAGCCGCAAGTCTACAATGTGCGACGTCTTTTTGCTGAAACACGAAGTGGCGGCGACGAAAGTTGCAAAAACGAAAAGTGACATGGAAGCAGTGGTCATGTGGATACTGGAGGAGCAAAGGAATAGATCACGCGCCGAATGCTTTAACTGCGGTATTGTCGGCCATTTTCAGCGTAACTGTAAAGCACCAAAGAAAGGGTTGAGATTTTTTACACCATGGAGGGACCACTATCGGGCGAATAAAGTCCAAATCTCAAGGAGTGAAATAGAAGACGTGGTCAAGGAAGTACTGGAGAAGCAAATGAGTAGATCGCGCGCCAAATGCTTCAACTGCGGTGAGGTTGGCCACTTTCAGCGTAATTGTAAAGCCCCAAGGAAAATGTCGAGATCTATCTCGCCATGGAGGGACAACAAACGGGCGACTGGCGTCGAAATCTCAAGAGCCAATGTTAAACTAGAACGAGGTCGCACTGAGGGGTAAGAACTAATTCCTAAAACCGATGGCTCCACCATCTCCATTTCCATTATACGACAGAAGAACAGCAACCTTACTTCTCGTGGGCTCATCAACGGGAGGAAGCAGGTTCTCACCAAGGACACGGGAGCAACACACTCCATCATTCGGCCCGATTTGGTAAAAGAGGCAGTGGAACCGTTGGAGAACGTACGACTGCGAACTGTCACTGGGGATTCAGCTTCAGTCTACGGAAGAGCCAAGATGAGAGTGAATATCGCCCTCATCAGCACTGAACATGTCTTCGTTGTTGCTGACATAATGGATGAAGTGATCATCGGTGTAGACTTCATGGTAGCCCACGATATTGACCTGCACATGGGCAACCAAATTATGATCTGGCGAAACACAGAAATACCTTTGGATGTCGGGCATGAGAGGAAGACCACAAGCTACGTACCGACGGACACCAGAAATTGTCACGTCGAGCAGAAGCCTGTTCTATTGTTCATAGGTAAGGGAGAACACGATGACGCTCTAGCCCTCTCAAGGCGGCCATGCAACGTAGAGTATAAAGATTGTACAAAAGCCGAGGAAGAGGAGTGCATCATTGATGTACGACTTAGCCATGTTAGCTCAGGAGGAGCCAGGTCGACGGCGCAGAAGGGTGACACTATTCTGGCTAAGGAGGACATTGGAAGGTCGACACGTCATGAAATAATGGACCGTACTAAAATGACCAGTAACCAGATGAATGGCGTGTATGGTCGTGCAGCAAATACGGAGGGATTTACGGAAGGACAAATGGGTCTACTATTCAACCCACAACACAAGAACGGACAATCCCCTAAATTGCAAACGCACTGGGGGGGGGCCTTACAAGGTGATCAAGAGGTTCAGCGACGTTGTCTACAGGATAAAGAGATACCACAATCCTAGGTCTAAACTGAAAGTGGTACACCTAGAGCGACTAGCCAAGTATGGCAACGGCGATATTAAGCCTATTCGGGACGAAAAGGCTTAAGTGGGCGGCAGTGTTGCGAAAATTAAATACATGAATAATCCTTCAGAGGGAGAGAGTCGCGTATTTGGAAAGTGCGAGGTAGATCAAAGAAGCCGACAGAGGGTCGAGATCCTTCTAGACCCGTCCAGTCCAGCGTCGAAGGGCCCATCCAATTCCCCTGTAGCGGCGAGGTACTCGCGAATGAATTACCTTGACAGCTAGTCATAATTTCCATGTTTTCGTGAGTATCTCGCTGCTATGCGTTGCTATAGAGGCAAAGTCTCTATAACTTAGTGAGGTTAGACTTAGAGTCTCCTACCAGCATTCGCGTTGTGAACCGTGTTTTGGTTAGTGCGTGTTTATAAACTGGGAAATACCGGAGTCTGAAGTGCGGCCGTGAATGGACCTATTTGTTAATAACTTTTTCATATTTTATTTTACTGTTTTAATATATGTGATATAGTTAAATTGGCCTTGACTTCTTCTTTACGCCTCGCATCGCCCCTCCACACCCCTTTGATGTATGCTGACGACCTATATAAAGAACTGGCCAGTTTTCTTCTCAAGTGCTTATATGTGCGTTCGGTGCTACAGTGCGACTTCGTGCAGTGCCGCGAAGTAAAGGACAGTGCAGTGCCGTCTTTTGGTGTACTTCTGTGACCGTGACTGAATTATTGGACTGTGTCAGAAAAGTGACTCTATCAGTGTATACTGTGAGTAGTTATTAAGAATAATTACCAAGTGTATTGTGCATTGTGAAATAAATTGTGCAGTGATAAAAACTGTGAAACTTGTGAGTATTTAATTTTGCAATCCAAAAGAACTCTTATTAACAACGTTTATTACTGGTTTTGTAATAAAAACGTAACAATATGATATGAATCAACGAGAGACAGCATATCATTTTTCTTTCTTGCGAAGTCTTGTGCATCATCCAAAAGAACATAGAATAACCAAAATTAAAGTATGATCATTTTTTGGTGGTTTTTCAACAGCGAAAGTATTGGGATAAGTCACATGGCTAAATTCTTAAGTTATTTATTTTCGTCTACTATATGCATGAGGTCGTACTCATGGCGTGATTCTTGAAAAATTGCTAGCTTCAAATGTGCATCGATCCTACCTAGTTGATTACGGAAATGAGGACCGTTCAATGTTTTTTATATATATATATATATATATATATATGTGTATATATATATATATATATATATATATATATATGCTTGTTACCGCTCTAGGGGTCGCCATTCTTATTTGATCGAATTCAAACTTGATATATAGGTGTTTCAAGCAAATGAAAAGGTCAAGTTCATTAATAGGCGAAAAGGGAGGGGGGTGGGGGTTAGTGAGGGAGAACATCGAAAATGAGATCATCAGGATGTACACCAGCACATGGGAAATCTGTTTAATTTAAACAGCCCCCGCGTAACGTACTTTTTAGCAGATTACCCTTAAGGGAAATCAGTTATTTAGTATTTGTAGCAGTAGTAGTAATCCTCTTATTTAGTATTAGTAGTAGAGTAGTATTGGGTACTAGACTGCGCTATTCTACCTGCTATTCTTTACAATTGCCAACATGATTAATTACATTATTAATATCATTTTATTAAACTTCCTCTTAGTTATCTTAAAACAGGCCATAACTTCAAGGAAGCCATATTTTATTTTGTCTCAGATGGATGCGGATCTCAGACAGAAACATGAATTAGAATTGGAATAAACTCCTTGGAATTCTAGAACTTTACGCAGCCCCTGCGTACTTAGCCACTTTTTTTTATTACAAACAATGTAATAGGTTTACAATACTAAAGTAAATTACAGTATGCAAACAAGTATATTTTCATTTGACATGTTTTTCTTCCTGACAAACAGAGACATAAAAAACGCCAAACTTTCCCTCATAAATAAATCGCATAAAAAGAAAAACGACTTCCGACCGTCTTTAGCCTCCGATTCGAATAAATCATATTATTCTGAAGAAAGAATACGTTTCATTTTCTTTTTTTTAGCAGATTTTATTTAAAGGAAATCGGCTATTGAGGTTGTGCCCTCAACGCGATTTTCTTAATACTTCTTCAAATTTCCATCAACCCTACGAAGCACATAATGATGTTCAAAATTTGTTTTGATCAAACTCCATATGTAAGGAGTTCTTGATAAACTAAAGATGGAGAGGAAGGGGCTAGTTGGTTAGAGGGGAAAAACTAAAATTCAAAATATCTCGGTTTTTATGGGTCAAACCAAAAAACATTATATGACCAATCTTATAGAAATTTTGATTTCCTAATATTGTTATTTATAATGTTTTATTTGTAATATAATACTAGCTGAGATATTTGCTTTTTTTTATCATTCTTCTGTAAACCTCCAGCCCTACTAATGTGTTGTTCCGTTTCACTGAACCGCTAGCTATTCTAACACCTGCTTAAATTTTGCGGCCCCTGCCTGACGTACTTTTAGCAGATTTCCCTTAAGGGAAGTCACCTATTGAGGTCGTACTCATGAAGTGATTTTCGAAAAATTTCTTCAAATGTCCATCGATCCGACCCAGGAGATGACGAAAATGAGGTCCGTTCAAATATATATATATATATATATATATATATATATATATATATATATATATGTGTGTGTGTGTGTGTGTTTGTCTGTTAACACTCTGGTGGTGTCGCAATTTTTGTTTAATCGTCCCCAAATTTGGTATTTAATCTTTTTATGTAAAAAGGAAGATCAAGTTCGTTAACGGCTGAAATCGGACCAGTGGGAGAGGGGTTTAGAGGGGGGGAATTCGAAATATCTCCGTTACTATACGTCGGATCAAAAAATAGTATAGAACTAATCTTATTGCAAATTAAATGTACTATAAATATTGTTATATACATTTATTCTCTATCTTGAATATTAACAGATATATTTGCATTTTTATTAAGTGCAACGGACGAGCTAAGGTTCCCGCCGAAAGCCGTAACTGAACGGCACTCGTATGGAGATTTCTCTATTGTATAACTTTCCGTGGAAAATCTGCTTAGTATACGCAGGCCCTGCGTGACGGACTTTTTTAAGTCCACTCTAACTGAGTCCATCCAGCGCACATATCTTGTAACGTTTACAATATGAAATATATTTTTTCCACGCATTAAAAACGAAAAATCGAATCGTTAAGTCAGATAATGCGTATAACAAATAAAATTATCGCTTACCTAATTAATATTTTACTTAAATGTACCGAGTTATTACTCTTGACCCAAATCAATAAATTTGATAATAGAGCTTGGGATGAAGCCAACTTTATAACTTAATAAACCAACCTATTCCGTTTATTAATTTATAAAGTTTGCCCTAGGGAGGACCTATTATGAATTAAGTATAATACATTAAACAATGTTCTTACAGATCCCTTCACAGAAGAAAAGGTCCGTTAAGTAAGCAGATTTCCCACATGAGGATACGCTGCTGATTAACAAAATTTATTGTCTTTTTTCCCTTTCATTAAGAAGCTTCGTATGCAAGATAACTAGCTTGTCATACCTGCATGTGCATGACACACTAATTTTATTTCTTTAAAATAAAATTTTAAAATCCGAAGGGCAGAAGGTGGATTTGCTAAAATCTGAGGACAAGAGAGTGCGAATATCTCGCTTAATACGAGATTAATAAATGAATTGAACAAAGATTGTAGAGTATCAACAGTTTAACAAGGTTGGTTCAATACTATTTTTCTGAATGGCACTTAATATCGGAGATATTAGTAGATAAATAACTGAGATAAATTTTAAAGCATCATGAGTTTAATATGATTGATTCAGTAAAAGTTTTCAAAATAGCTCATAATATCGGATATGTTAATAGATAAATAACGGAGATAAATTGTAAAGCATAGTGAGTTTAACATGAATGATTCAGTAAAAGTTTTCAAAATAGCTCATAATATCGGAGATGTTAATAGATAAATAACGGAGATAAATTGTAAAGCATCATGAGTTTAACATGATTGATTCAGTAAAACTTTTCAAAATAGCTCATAATATCGGAGATATTAATAGATAAATAACGGAGATAAATTGTAAAGCATTATGAGTTTAACATGATATTATGAGCTATTTCGAAAACTTTTACTGAATCAATCATGTTAAACTCATGATGCTTTACAATTTATCTCCGTTATTTATCTACTAACATCTCCGATATTATGAGCTATTTTGAAAGGTTTTACTGAATCAATCATGTTAAACTCATATTGCTTTACAATTTATCTCCGTTATTTATCTATTAACATCTCCGATATTATGAGCTATATTGAAAAGTTTTACTGAATCAATCATGTTAAACTCATGATGCTTTACAATTTAGCTCAATTATTTATCTACTAACATCTCCGATATTATGAGCTATTTCGAAAACTTTTACTGAATCAATCATGTTAAACTCATATTGCTTTACAATTTATCTCCGTTATTTATCTATTAACATCTCCGATAAATGATTGATTCAGTAAAACCTTTCAAAATAGCTCATAATATCGGAGATGTTAATAGATAAATAACGGAGATAAATTGTAAAGCATCATGAGTTTAACATGATTGATTCAGTAAAACCTTTCAAAATAGCTCATAATATCGGAGATGTTAATAGATAAATAAAAGAGATAAATTGTAAAGCATCATGAGTTTAACATGATTGATTTAGTAAAACCTTTCAAAATAGCTCATAATATCGGAGATGTTAATAGATAAATAACGGAGATAAATTGTAAAGCATCATGAGTTTAACATGATTGATTCAGTAAAAGTTTTCAAAATAGCTCATAATATCGGAGATGTTAATAGATAAATAAAAGAGATAAATTGTAAAGCATCATGAGTTTAACATGATTGATTCAGTAAAACCTTTCAAAATAGCTCATAATATCGGAGATTTCAATAGATAAATAACGGAGATAAATTGTAAAGCATCATGAGTTTAACATGATTGATTCAGTAAAACCTTTCAAAATAGCTCATAATATCGGAGATGTTAATAGATAAATAACGGAGATAAATTGTAAAGCATCATGAGTTTAACATGATTGATTCAGTAAAAGTTTTCAAAATAGCTCATAATATCGGAGATGTTAATAGATAAATAACGGAGATAAATTGTAAAGCATCATGAGTTTAACATGATTGATTCAGTAAAAGTTTTCAAAATAGCTCATAATATCGGAGATGTTAATAGATAAATAACGGAGATAAATTGTAAAGCATCATGAGTTTAACATGATTGATTCAGTAAAAGTTTTCAAAATAGCTCATAATATCGGAGATGTTAATAGATAAATAACGGAGATAAATTGTAAAGCATCATGAGTTTAACATGATTGATTCAGTAAAAGTTTTCAAAATAGCTCATAATATCGGAGATGTTAATAGATAAATAACGGAGATAAATTGTAAAGCATCATGAGTTTAACATGATTGATTCAGTAAAAGTTTTCAAAATAGCTCATAATATCGGAGATGTTAATAGATAAATAACGGAGATAAATTGTAAAGCATCATGAGTTTAACATGATTGATTCAGTAAAAGTTTAAAAAATAGCTCATAATATCGGAGATGTTAATAGATAAATAACGAAGATAAATTGTAAAGCATCATGAGTTTAACATGATTGATTCAGTAAAAGTTTTCAAAATATCTCATAATATCGGAGATGTTAATAGATAAATAACGGAGATAAATTGTAAAGCATCATGAGTTTAACATGATTGATTCAGTAAAAGTTTTCAAAATAGCTCATAATATCGGAGATGTTAATAGATAAATAACGGAGATAAATTGTAAAGCATCATGAGTTTAACATGATTGATTCAGTAAAAGTTTTCAAAATAGCTCATAATATCGGAGATGTTAATAGATAAATAACGGAGATAAATTGTAAAGCATCATGAGTTTAACATGATTGATTCAGTAAAAGTTTTCAAAATAGCTCATAATATCGGAGATGTTAATAGATAAATAACGGAGATAAATTGTAAAGCATCATGAGTTTAACATGATTGATTCAGTAAAAGTTTTCAAAATATCTCATAATATCGGAGATGTTAATAGATAAATAACGGAGATAAATTGTAAAGCATCATGAGTTTAACATGATTGATTCAGTAAAAGTTTTCAAAATAGCTCATAATATCGGAGATTTTAATAGATAAATAACGGAGATAAATTGTAAAGCATCATGAGTTTAACATGATTGATTCAGTAAAAGTTTTCAAAATAGCTCATAATATCGGATATGTTAATAGATAAATAACGGAGATAAATTGTAAAGCATCGTGAGTTTAACATGATTGATTCAGTAAAAGTTTTCAAAATAGCTCATAATATCGGAGATGTTAATAGATAAATAACGGAGATAAATTGTAAAGCATCATGAGTTTAACATGATTGATTCAGTAAAAGTTTTCAAAATAGCTCATAATATCGGATATGTTAATAGATAAATAACGGAGATAAATTGTAAAGCATCGTGAGTTTAACATGATTGATTCAGTAAAAGTTTTCAAAATAGCTCATAATATCGGAGATGTTAATAGATAAATAACGGAGATAAATTGTAAAGCATCATGAGTTTAACATGATTGATTCAGTAAAAGTTTAAAAAATAGCTCATAATATCGGAGATGTTAATAGATAAATAACGAAGATAAATTGTAAAGCATCATGAGTTTAACATGATTGATTCAGTAAAAGTTTTCAAAATATCTCATAATATCGGAGATGTTAATAGATAAATAACGGAGATAAATTGTAAAGCATCATGAGTTTAACATGATTGATTCAGTAAAAGTTTTCAAAATAGCTCATAATATCGGAGATGTTAATAGATAAATAACGGAGATAAATTGTAAAGCATCATGAGTTTAACATGTTAATAGATAAATAACGGAGATAAATTGTAAAGCATCGTGAGTTTAACATGATTAATTCAGTAAAAGTTTTCAAAATAGCTCATAATATCGGAGATGTTAATAGATAAATAACGGAGATAAATTGTAAAGCATCATGAGTTTAACATGATTGATTCAGTAAAAGTTTTCAAAATAGCTCATAATATCGGAGATGTTAATAGATAAATAACGGAGATAAATTGTAAAGCATCATGAGTTTAACATGATTGATTCAGTAAAAGTTTTCAAAATAGCTCATAATATCGGAGATGTTAATAGATAAATAACGGAGATAAATTGTAAAGCATCATGAGTTTAACATGATTGATTCAGTAAAAGTTTTCAAAATAGCTCATAATATCGGAGATGTTAATAGATAAATAACGGAGATAAATTGTAAATCATCATGAGTTTAACATGATTGATTCAGTAAAAGTTTTCAAAATAGCTCATAATATCGGAGATGTTAATAGATAAATAACGGAGATAAATTGTAAAGCATCATGAGTTTAACATGATTGATTCAGTAAAAGTTTTCAAAATAGCTCATAATATCGGAGATGTTAATAGATAAATAACGGAGATAAATTGTAAAGCATCATGAGTTTAACATGTTTAATTCAGTAAAACTTATTGAAATAGCTCGTAATATCGGAGATATTAGTAGATAAATAATGGAGATAAATTGTAAAGCATGATGAGTTTAACATGATTGATTCAGTAAAACTTTTCAAAATAGCTCATAATATCGGTGATATTAGTAGATAAATAACGGAGATAAATTGTAAAGCATCATGAGTTTAACATGATTGATTCAGTAAAAGTTTTCAAAATAGCTCATAATATCGGAGATGTTTATTGATAAATAACGGAGATAAATTGTAAAGCATCATGAGTTTAACATGATTGTTTCAGTAAAAGTTTTCAAAATAGCTCATAATATCGGAGATTTTAATAGATAAATAACGGAGATAAATTGTAAAGCATCATGAGTTTAACACAATTGATTCAGTAAAAGTTTTCAAAATAGCTCATAATATCGGATATGTTAATAGATAAATAACGGAGATAAATTGTAAAGCATCATGAGTTTAACATGATTGATTCAGTAAAAGTTTTCAAAATAGCTCATAATATCGGAGATTTCAATAGATAAATAACGGAGATAAATTGTAAAGCATCATGAGTTTAACATGATTGATTCAGTAAAATTTTAAAAAATAGCTCATAATATCGGAGATGTTAATAGATAAATAACGGAGATAAATTGTAAAGCATCATGAGTTTAACATGATTGATTCAGTAAAACTTTTCAAAATAGCTTATAACATGTGAGATATTAGTAGATAAATAACGAAGATAAATTGTAAAGCAATATGAGTTTAACATGATTGATTCAATAAAACTTTTCAAAATAGCTCATAATATCGGAGATGTTAATAGATAAATAACGGAGATAAATTGTAAAGCATCATGAGTTTAACATGATTGATTCAGTAAAAGTTTTCAAAATAGCTCATAATATCGGAGATGTTAATAGATAAATAACGGAGATAAATTGTAAAGCATCATGAGTTTAACATGATTGATTCAGTAAAAACTTTTCAAAATAGCTCATAATATCGGAGATATTAGTAGATAAATAACGGAGATAAATTGTAAAGCATCATGAGTTTAACATGATTGATTCTGTTAAACTTTTCGAAATAGCACAGAATATCGGAGATATTACTAGATAAATAACGAAGATAAATTGTAAAGCAATATGAGTTTAACATGATTGATTCAATAAAACTTTTCAAAATAGCTCATAATATCGGAGATGTTAATAGATAAATAACGGAGATAAATTGTAAATCATCATGAGTTTAACATGATTGATTCAGTAAAAGCTTTCAAAATAGCTCATAATATCGGAGATGTTAATAGATAAATAAAAGAGATAAATTGTAAAGCATCATGAGTTTAACATGATTGATTTAGTAAAACCTTTCAAAATAGCTCATAATATCGGAGATGTTAATTGATAAATAACGGAGATAAATTGTAAAGCATCATGAATTTCACATGATTGATTCAGTAAAAGATTTCAAAATAGCTCATAATATCGGAGAAGTTAATAGATAAATAACGGAGATAAATTGTAAAGCATCATGAGTTTAACATGATTGATTCAGTAAAACCTTTCAAAATAGCTCATAATATCGGAGATGTTAGTAGATAAATAAAAGAGATAAATTGTAAAGCAATATGAGTTTAAAATGATTGATTCAGTAAAAGTTTTCAAAATAGCTCATAATATCGGAGATGTTAATAGATAAATAAACGTTGCATTAATTAAATTGTAAAGCATCATGAGTTTAACATGATTGATTTCAGAAAATTTCAAAATAGCTCATAATATCGGGATGTTAATAGATAAATAACTTGTAGTATAATGGTTTACAAGTCCATGATTTACTCTATGTCTTAAATAAATCATAATATATTGTTAAATATTGTCATAAATAACGGGTATTGATTTACTAATTTTCTATACAATTATTTCTTAACTAAATCTGAATACATTTTTATTTATTTATATTTACTTACAGATGTGTGCTAGTAACACGAGTTACGTTGTACCTATTTACACTTCTTACTACTGGCTTAATATTTATAACTGTCTTTATATTTGTCCAATAATTATTAATTATTATACATTTTTTAATACTGGCGATATACTTACTTATCCTATATTTTAAAAAATCCGGGAAACTACATTACGAAAGCATTACTAAATTAGAGTTCATGAACGGAAATGGTAGCAGCTCAGCCGACTTCTAGAAGTTATCTTGCAGGCCTTTGGTCGCCATACTTTATATCTCCTCCGTAAGGGCGCAGTTCAAAAAAAGTTAGCCGCCATGAGTCAGTCTCAAACTGACTCAACTGATATTTCAGTTTTCTCCCAAGGGCTTTCGAGATGTTATATATATATAAAAGTTCATAAAGCGTAGCACTCTGTCGACCTAAGCTGTCAAAGAATAAGAAAAGCACTTATACTGATGAATCGAAACAGATTTATTAACTTCCTCCCTTCATATCTGATTAATTGTTCATAATTGTCAAAAAAAACTGTTTCTTTGATTATTTTACAACGTATTTTTACCTCTTTCACTGAACTTTACTAATTATTATTTGGGAAAAAGTATCGTCTTCTTTCTCTTAGTTCATTGAAAGAACAGAAACCGCTATTTTTAAATAAGATGTCTACTGTTATTTTTATAAATTTCTTAGTAGTGGAGAAAAAGTATCTTTAGTTTGAACGAACATGAAATCAAAAATAATAAACACCTAAATTAAAAAATAAAATAAAACAAATAACAATGTAAGAAAACTATACTAGTTATTTTCCATTTGTGTCATTGTTAAATATTCCCAAGAATAATATAGGACTAGTCAATCTGGAATAATTGATCTTCATCAACGTCAAAACTTATTTTGATTTTGAATAAATTACAGTGAGTTTTTAAATATGTTTTTAGTGTTGTTCATTTGAGATCACTTACCGTCTCTATTGTAGCATCGAGTCGAAATTCCATGTCTATTTGAAAGTCTGCAATCATATCAATGACTTCATCCCAAGGTTATTTCTTTTAACCTATTGGAGGTTACGAGTAATGATGTACTTACGAAAATGTCCTCAAATGTCCCCATCCATGTCCATCGATCCCATCTAAGAGATAAAGAAACCAAGATGAACGGGCAAATACAATTCAAACTTTTCATTTACCGGACAAGCTGTTGCCGCTCTAGCGGTCGCAATGTTTCGTTTGATCGTTACTAAGCTCGATACATAATCGTTTCATGTAAAAATAAACATAAATTTCATTATTTTTATAATTTCTGCTGAAATCAGACATAATAGACAAAGGGTCTATGAGGGGGTGGGAGTCGAATATTCAAAATATATTCGTTATTATGAGTTGGATTGAAAATTTATATGGCCACTCTACTTGTAAATATAATTTTCTAAAAATATTGTTATTGAGCTTATATATATCTTTATATATATTGTGTGTGTGTGTGTGTGTGTGAGAGAGAGAGAGAGAGAGGGTGAGAGTGAGAGGGAATAAAAGGTTTTTACCTCACTCAAATCATATAAAATAATTGCACGCTTATTAAACTTGAGTATTTATTAAAATAATTAAATAGTACCAATATCTAAATTAACCATAGAGGATTTGTACGCATTATATTAGGTATTTGTAGCGTATAATCCATGTGTTTAGGATGAAAACATGATCTGGGATTAGGTATACCGGTTGGGCGTGTTAGATTGTAAGTTGCGAGGATATTGACAATCCCATGCTAAGCCTCTTGTAGCCAACTATATACACAGCTGGGGGTCGAGAAGGTGAAATATTATTAGCAGAATTCCTTTACGGACAAACTAGTATGGTACTCCCACGTATTTTTGTTTCCAAAACAATCGTCATATGCTAACTGACCTCATTTACACATGAAAAAAAAGTCCGTCACGCAGGGGCTGCGTAAACTAAGCAGATTTCCCACGTGAAGTTTTACAATAGAGAAATCTGCCTACTAATAACATAAGAGTAGTAGGAAGGAATCTCTAAACCTATTCTCCAGGGACGAACAGTTACGGAAATGGCTGCCCTAGCTCCGGAACGGACGGAACATAGACGACTCCTGCCGACCACACAAACAATAAAAATGCAAATATCTCGGTTAATATTCAAGATACAGAATAAATGTGTACAATATTTATAGTAAATTTAATTTGCAATAAGATTGGCTCAATACAATTTTTTGATCCGACGTATGGTAACGGAGATATTTCGAATCTTTGAAAATCCCCCCTCTAAACCACCCTCCCACAGGTCCCATTTCAGCCATTAACGAACTTGATCTGTCTTTTTGAATAAAACCTTTGAATATTTAGTTTGGTAACGATCAAACAAAAATTGCGACCGCTAGAGCGTTAACAGACAAATGTATATATATATATATATATATATATATATATATATATATATATATATATATATATATATATATAATTTTGAACACACCTCATTTACGTCATCTCCTGGGTAGGATCGATGGGCATTTGAAGAAATAGCTGATTTTCCTGAAATCTGCTAAAAAAAAGTCCGACACGCAGGGACTGCGTTAACTAAGCAAATTTCCCACGTGCGTCACGTATTTGCATTTATCTCAAAACGAAAAGTTCAATGAGCATTATATTTGGAAATTAGCTATCAAATAAAGAGCTTCAAAATATATCAGCTTATTGTTAATACGACAAGAGTGGGTGTTTACCGAAGGCTGAAAAGAAAAAAATGCAAATATCTCGGTTAATAATCAAGATAGTGAAAGAGCATATATGACAACATTTGAAGAACATTAAATTTAGAATAAGACTGATTTTATACATGTATTCGATCCGACGCATAATAACGGAGATATTTCGAATTTTCAAAATCCCCCTCCAAACCCCCTTCCCTCTGTTCAGATTTCAGCCGTTAACGACCCGATCTTTATTTTTATATAAAACATTTAGATATCTAGTTTTTTAACGATCTAACAAAAATTACGACTGCTGGAGCGTTATATATATTGACTAGCTAAGGTACCCGGGAAATCATTAGAGGCAGAATGATGATAGTATTTTTTTTTTTTTTTTTTTTTTTTGGCAAGGCTTCAATGAGTACAACTACACTTCCCATCTCGGAGTATTATTTTCCCGTAAGGGTCAAGTAGGAGACTTATAGAATAGAAATTTTAGTTTTGAAGAATAAATGGAAATATGTCTCTGGTCAATCGCGCTCCACTGTCTGACACACCCTGAATAATTCAAATCATAATGATGGATAGCATTTATTATAATTAGATATTATCTATAGTGTTCATATTTCCTGCCAGAAACCAATACGAGATTATAAGCATAGTTAGATAAATAATAGTATATTTGGGTAGAATGCTATTCCATCATTTCACAGAAAATAAGTTAACACAATTAACTGTGTTAGCCCCCCGACAACTTCCGCTCCCGCTTAAGCATCAAAATTGCCTTACTTAAATTATTTCAAACCATTTTACTTATTATTTTAAAACATTAAAAAAAACATATTTTCTTGTAATTTATAACCTGGTGTAAATACCCTAAAAATAATTTAATTTATATTCTAAAAGCGGGAGGAGGAAAAGGCATTGTAGCCCTCCCGGCAAACTCAAATCATATAAAGTGTATATAACAAAAGTTACTCTAAATAATCAAATAAACAACATTTGTAATGAGCATATTTTCCGAAAAACCAATTAGAATTAAAATATTGCTATTTTTAATTTCAGGCCGACCTTATAACCCCCACTTTTGTTCGTCTCAGAGAATATTAATTTAGCCTATAGTCTAAGTTGGGTTAGTAGTAATTTACTACTAGTAGTAGTAGTAGTAAATTACTACTACTAGTAGTATATTACTGCTAGTAATATACATGCCAAGCTACATAAAATTTGGTTCAGTAGTTTACGGGTGAAAAGGTAACAAACAAACAGATATCAAAGAAACAAATTGCAGATCGAGTCTAGGGCACGTGATACAAAAAAGGATCGTGAAACACACACACACACAAACACACACACACACACACACACACACACACACATATATATATATAATTAGTATGTAGTTCTGAACGGACCTCATTGTCGTGGTTTTCTGAGCTCTATGGACATTTGAAGATATTTTTCGAAAATCAACTCATGAGTGGAACCTCAACAGCTCATTTCTCGTAGTCAAACCTGCTTGAGTGAACATTTTCAGTCACGGAGAAGGAAACCAAGCAATTATCGGAAATTCGCCATTCCAGATAAGGGAGTCAGTTAAAAAAAGATAATAACAAAAAAAAAATAACTTCATGAAGACATAAATGTCCAAATGGAGATAGCTGATATTTAATTTCTTTCGCCGTAAAATTTTATAGGAATTGGAATGAAATTAATATTTTTTAATTTTGCATATATACGACTTTGTCCTCCTATAAATGTTATTACAACTAATGTTTATTATTCTAATTTATGGTAGGTCAATAAAAGGGCGCTTTTCCTACGTTAAATGCTCAATTTATTAATAAGATAATAAATTCTGAATAGTGTGATATTTTCTCCTTTGGTGATCTTTTTCTTGGAGGTTTCATTCTGAGAGCAGTTCATTTATAATTCTTGATCTGATTTGATAGCAACCCCCGCTTCATTCTCAAAATGGCCAATCTACGTTTATTCCGAGACTTAAATTACCATTTAAAGTAGCACTTTCATAAATTAGAAAATCTTACCTACCGAGGGCACTCGATTATTTAAGTTTAACTGCCGTACTTAATAACGACAATATTAAAAAAAAATGTGATGTCTCACCACACGACTTCCAAGTACTCCAGTTAAATTAAAAGTACAAAATGTTTTGATACACTTATCTTACACTTAATGTTTACTGGAAACACATTAGCACCGTCAACATCAAGTGAATAAATTCACACGATAATAAGAAACCCCCAGTCGGGAAACACCTGAAATGTAAACAAACAGGTGAGCCAACATCTCACAGGAAAGAAAAACAATTACGGAAGTATATCAGAATATAACATATTACTTTATAAAAATAAAAATAAAAATCCCATGCTGACTAGAAAAGAGTGGTAACCTATAGTCAACCTTTCCCAATTGGTGCATAAAGTGGACGTTAATAAATAAATAAAAAAAAACCAAACATATCTTATTCAATACTTCTATAGTACATACATCTCTAGTAGACATAGACATTTTTTTTTTTACTTTTGTTCTAGTGTGTACTGCCCTTCCCCTAAAGATTATTTTAATCAACGGGGAGGTGTAAAAATGTTCTAAATAGAGAATTTAATCATACTAAGGCTAGGCATTTCGGAGTAAAACAAAGTACGTTCATTTGTTACGTCGAAGGGTAATCGAAATAGAAGGGAGGAGGGTCAAATCGGTAATTCCGTAGAGGTGTAAAAACACAAACATTTTCTCGAATACAATTTTTCCTTTGTTTAGTAAAAAAATGCAAAGCACCGGGCAAGTAATGAGAGTGTATTTAAGATGGATGTCCGTTGCACACACCTTTTTAGACATCCGTAACCTCGTACATGAACAGTGCATCATTTAATAAATAATATAGGAAGTCCTTACCAATAGAATTGTGTACGGAATGACGTATCACCATATTCCAATCTCTATTTATACCATAATTTAACTCAACGTAAATAGAATTTTAATTTAAGTAAGGACATGGATATGACTAGTGAAATATTAACCTTATTGTAAAAAAAAGTCTAACGTCCATTTTTTGCAACTTAGGCTAATCGGGACAGGTTATCTACAGGTTACCACCCTTTTCTAGCCAGGGTGGGATTTTAGGACGTTATTTAATGAATTTCGTCACTAAATAATTTCCTTTGTCCAGGCAAGAATCGATCTCGCCACTCTAGGTTTATCTCATATGGTAAACCTAGAGTGGCAAGTTCGATTCTTGCCTGGACAAAGGAAATTATTTAGTGACGAAATTCATTAAATAACGTCCTAAAATCCCATCCTGGCTAGAAAAGGGTGGTAACCTGTAGATAACCCGTCCCGATTAGCCTAAGTTGCAAAAAGTGGACGTTAATGAATAATAATAATAATAATAACAAAAGTCTAGCTTTGCAGATTGCCGAGCACAGATCTATAGGTTATGAAAACCAGATTATATTCCAAGCTTTAAAGATAAGGAAATTACGTCAAAAACAACAAATAAACGTGCTAATCATATATAGATAACATTTAAACAAATGGAGGAATGGGCATCTTGAGTAATAATAATAAAGCCTCAGCAAGCTCCCATAAATAACCCAATGAAGGAGGTTCCCAATGAATTTACTTGAAAACATATTTGTCATTTAACCAGCCTAAATAACTTACATATTTTCTGTTTAACCTAAATAACTTAATAACTGTTTCATTTTATCAATTACCTTAGGTAATTTATTTTCTAGAAGGAAATTGGATTATTTATGTGGTATAAATAGAATTTTTTCTTTTTTTCAAGAAGAGAATTATGCCAATTGAACTGCCTAGATAACATATTTTCTAGAAGGAAATTAAGCCATTTATACGGTATAAATAACTCTTTTACTAGAAGTGAATTGCCATTGAAATAGTCTGAATAAAGATTTCCCTAGAATTGTGCATATTAAACGGCCTAGAGAACTTATTTTCTAAAATTAAATTATATCATTTAAACGGTCTAATAATTTATTTCCTAGAAGAAATTTGTGTCATTCGCACAGCTTAAATTACACATTTCCGAGAAGAAAATTGCTTAATTAGTCATTCCAGTTGAAATGAAGGCTTGTGTATTCCTGAAAATAAATTGCGAATCTAAGGGGAGAGTAGGGTAAAAACAGGTAGTCTGGAGCAAAGCACGTACCTCCTCTTAACAGTTGTGTGTACTGCAGTCGGGCTGATAACGGAGGAACTAGGATCCACCTTTGAAGAAGAAGCAGCGGCCATTACGCCAACTCATTAGTCGTGCTTGTTTCGTGTCAGTGACAATAATTCAGTTTTCGTGGAAACTGTTAATGATTTTGGTGGAAAAGATTTTTGATTGTACTGCGCTCCTATTCCAATTAGAATACAGATATGTAGTTCTCTTTGTACAAGTTTTAATTACCTTTGTTATAGCTGTAAGTATTTGTCTTTAGCGTTTGTTATGCCTGAATGATGCCATATTTTATTTTACCTTTGCGCGCGGGGTAAAACCGGGTATCTGACAAGGGGCAAAACCGGGTACTACCCGGCATTTCAACCAAAACTCAATTCAATTGCAATTTCACCCAAAACAATGTAATGGTAAAGTAATAATGGCAAAGACTGTTAAATGTACTTAAGTCTTATAAATGAGATGCAATGAAACTTGAAGAATTTAAAAAAATTCGTGAATCTGTTAATATCTGTCTAAAACAATTTTATGATGGCCAGTTTAAAACTTGCGAAGTTTAGGGACAATAAATCAGACGCTTTTCCAGGAGAGCGAGAGAGAGAGAGAGAGAGAGAGAGAGAGAGAGAGAGAGAGAGAGAGAGAGAGAGAGAGAGAGAGAAAGTGAGAGAAAGAGTTAGGGCAGTGTACTTGTCATTTGCCGGTAGGGGTGGGGGTTAGACCGCTAGTTGACGTCGCCCCCCCCCACTCTAGAAATATTATCCATAACTCGTTCCAAGTCCCTGCTGAGCTGCGAGTTTGTCTCTCACCATTTCTCACCCGGTCTTATTTATGTTTCTTCGATGTATTTTTTATCCGACCACTCACTCCACGAAAAAAGAAAAAAACATATATCTTGGCAAGCGAAATTAATCTGTTATAGTGTTCCGGACTGTTCAGACAACGAAGTGACAGACTTGAAGCGAACTTTATCAAATTATAGTTTATGAATATACTGGTTCATTTGACTGGAAAACAAAATGTATATCTTGTATTAATTTCTTCCTATTAACCGAGTTAATTGTCTAATTTGTTTTAGCAAACTCCCAGAAGGGAAATGAGCTATTGAACCTATCCAAGAGAAGACGAAAATGAGGTCCGTCAGACACGTACATATGTATATATATATATATATATATATATATATATATATATATATATATATATATATACATATATATAATTGTAACCTCTATCTGTACATTGATTTTGAAATTTCACGATAACTTTTCGTTTCACATGTCATAAACACGATAACTGCATTTTGTTTCTTTGGTGCCTGATTTTTTGTTTATTTTTTTATTTGAAGTAACTTTTGTGTTATTCATTTTTGTCTTATAACAAAGTATAAACGAGATTTCACTAAAACTTTAGCGGGAGACAACAATTTTATTGGGCACTAACGATTGAACCGAACTTAACAAAACTCGCTAATTTGTCAATTAGCATTATTACTTCCATGATTATGAGCTATTTTACAATTTTTAAGCTCGAACGGGAGTGGGGGTTATAAGGGAGGCCTGAAATAAAAATTCGCGATATTTTATTGTCTATTTCTTTTTCAACAAACGTGTACATAACAAAAGTTGTTTACTTTGTTATTTAGAGTAACTTTTGTTTTGTACATTTTTTCGGGAACAATGTATGAAGCAAGTAATTTGCGTAGAAATATTGATATGCTCATCAATTCTTTTCAATATGAACTACCAGGGACCTAGCCTGGAAAAATTAATTCAAATCTATGTTAATATTTTGAAATTAATAATTCAAAGCTATGCATAATGCACAGGGGACGGGAAATATGGAGGACAGTGAAGTCTTACATAAAAAATTAATTTTATTATTAAAAAATCCACAGCAATAACGGGTATAAACCCTAAACACTGGGACGGGTAAATGTCAAAATATTGTGCAAAGTAAAGCCTTGCCAAAAAAAATACCATCACCATTCAGCCTCAAATGAATTCCCGAGCGAAGCCGGGTATCTGAGCTAATATATATATATATATATATATATATATATATATATATATATATATATATAGAGAGAGAGAGAGAGAGAGAGAGAGAGAGAGAGAGTGTCGTGGTTGTTTGTTGAGCTTTTTAGTCAATTTTGGTAAAAGGAGTTTTAGTTTCTATGCCAATATTTCAAGAATTTTCTACTCTTCTTCAGGGCTGTAAAAGAAATACTACTTTATATATATTGCACATTGTTATTTAACGACAGCGTAACAGAGTGGCGTTTATGTTATTTGAGCTTACCAAGATTAGAATTACTCAACTACTATGGTACATTTGATATTGCACATGTGGTTACATAAGGAACACTGCTTGTTACCTTCCTTAGTTTGTTTACATTTAGTATGGTGACAGCCTTATGTGTTTTTGTATATCAGATAGGTATGTCTACGGTTTATTATCTTTTGTTGATTATACTATTTTATGACTATTATATTAGAGCTATTGTATTATGAAACAACTATTATTATATAATATTACAACTATTGCCATATTTTATTAAACCTGTTAAAGTGTATTAAAGTTATTATATTATGTTACAACTATTATTTATTAATATTACAATTATTATCTTATTGTCTTAAAGCCACTATCATATTATGACTATAATTGTAACACTACCCCAATATTATATATATATATATATATATATATATATTTGTCAGAGAATTATGCATATGAATACGAGTATATGATGTATATGTAAATATTGTGCAGCATTGAGGTGTGTTTATAGTATTATATGGTGCTGAGTTTGTCAATGTATGTTTTTAACAGATTTCCCTTAAGGGAAATCAACTATTGAAGTCGTACTCATGAAGCAATTTTTGAATTTTTTTTTCAAATGTCCATCGATCCTACACAGTAGATGATGAAAATGAGGTCCGTTCAAAACTGTGAATATATATATATAAAATTGTAACCTCTGTCTGTACATTGATTTTTTTCGCGAAATTTCACGATAACTTTTCGTTTCACATGTCATAGGACACCATAACTACATTTTGTTTCTTTCGTGTCTGTTGTTTGTTTGTTACCTTTTTACGCATAAACGGCTGCTGAACCGAATTTTATGAAACTTGGTATGTATATTACTACTAGCCCAACTTAGACTTTAGGCTATATTATGGTGGTGTTGTGTTAGCTGTACCTAGGTTTACCAATTATTAAAATTCACGTGGGAAATCTGCTTTGTTTACGCAGCCCCTGCGTGACGGAATTTTTTTGTTAGATGCATTTTTGTGTTGAGCTATATGCGTTGAGAACGGATCTGAAGTGTGCCAACGAGCACGTGGGAAATATGTTTCGTATTGGAGTACCCTATTAAACAGAAGTTTTCGTACCACCCCAAAAAGTCCTTTCAGTCCAGCTATTCCCCTTTTCCCCATATAAATAAATATTATACTTCCATTTTAGATGACAATAAGGAGTTTAACCAGTATACAATGTTGAAGAGACCAGGAACTGAAGAAAGAATTGTGAAGAATCGGCTGCCCAGACTTTGTCACTCCACACTTTCAAACTGGCAACTTTCAATGCTGCCAACTTATTGCATTGAATTCTCTCCACTGATCGCCCTCCCCCCCTTCTCCCTCACATAGTCTATTCAGACTCTAAATTTGTTTCTTCTGGCGGATTACTCAAACTTCTGCATTTACTCCAAGTTTCAGAGTGCTTTTCGCTTTTCATTCAAGTCAGAGGGGAAAAAAATGATTCTATCGTTTGAGAAATGTTTAAGAGCACTTAGATGTAAACAAAAATTCCTACCTAAAGATCACGATCGTTAATGGCATTAATCGAACCAGTGAGAGGGGGGGGGGTTAGACGGAAGCGGTTTAGAATTTCGAAAATTCTCGTTAATTATATTTCGGATCGAAAAAGTGAATAGGGCCAATCTTATTGTAAATGTAACTTCCTATGCATGTTGTTATAAATTTGTTTACATTATCTTGATTATTATTCGAGATATTTGCACTTTTTTTTTAGCTTTTAGCGTTCAGTAAACACCCACTCCTATTCTCGTCATATTTATAGTAAGCTGTTATATTATGAATCACTTTATTTTTGAAGCCTAAATATTAAATATCGTTCTCATAGAACTTTTACGTTTTAATATAAATGCAAATAGGTGATGCACGTGGGAAATCTGCTTAGTACATTGCCCTTTTAACTTTAATGGGCTTTTTAACCATTTTATATGAAACTAAAGGTTATGTGCGTTAACAACCGAAATCGGAGGGGCAGTAGAAAAGGAATAAATTACAAAATCGCGTCCGACCTGAAAATGTTAAATAAATAGAATTCTAAACTAAGTAATGCCCTTCATTTCTTGCACTGCATGCTTTTCTCTAAATTCAAAATTTTCCTGGTTATTTATATTAGCATATTTCCACTGCAAATTCAGGTATTGATGATTTACGACAAATTTCTTCAAATTTCCTTCGATCCTATATGTCCATGCCTTGGAGATGATGATGAAAGTCTTTCACGTAGGAGGGGTACTAATCAAATTTCCCAAGCGGTGGTATGACACACTACTAACCTACTCAAGCCGGAAAAAAAGAAGAAAATACTAATAGCTCTCTTAATATATGAGTTTGGAATAAATGTTTATAACAACAATTGAAGAACATCAATATTTTAAAAAAGATTGGTTCTATAAAATTTTACGATCCGACTCTTCCCCTCTGAACCTTACTTATTCCTGATTCGATTTCACCCATTAACAAATACGAACTTTAGAGTTTAATAAAACGGTTAAATATTGAGTATGGTATAGATAAAATAAACATTTTCAAAATCAAATCAAATTTACAATAAGATAGGTTCTATACATTTTTCCGGTCAGACGTATAATGACGGAGATATTTTGAATCTTCGAAATCCCCCCCTCTAAACTCCCTTCCCACTGGTCGAATTTCAGCTATTTGGTCGAATTTGATCTTTATACTTAAGTAAAACGTTTAAATATCAAGTTTGGCAACGATCCAACAAACAATTCGATAGCTAGAGAGTTAACAAATCAATATATAAATATTTTTGTATGTATACATATATACATATATATATATATATATATATATATATATATATATATATCATTTTGATCGGACCACATTTTCGTTTTCTCCAGGGATAGATGGATATTTGATGAAATATTTTGAAAATCGCGTCATGAGTACAAATTCAATAGCTTATTTCTCTTAGGGGAAATCTGCTAAAAATTGAGGTGCAGTTCATTACTTATTTATATATTTATTATATATATCTTTATATATATATATATATGTATTTATATATGATATGAATATATATATATATCATATTATGAATGTACATATATATATATATCGGATTATTTAAAAGCCCTTGATATCACAAAAGAGAAAAACGAATATCTCAGCGTCAGAAACTTGCGAAAAGACCTACGCCAAAGATCCTTTAGCGAGTGGTGCTCTTTACCAGCTAAAGGAAAAGGCGTAGAAACGTTTAACGACTGGCATGCCAGTAATTCGTGGATTTCTGACAAAAAAGGGCTCTCTTCATCTGAATGGACAACGGCGGTGAAGATGAATGTGAACTTAGTGCCAGTTCGCTCTGTCCCAGGAAGGAACCTAGGAAACGCCCACTGTAGGCATTGCACTGAGATTGAAACCCTTTCCCATGTCCTAGGTTCCTGCCAATGGGGCGAGCAGATGCGCAACATCATAAGGTCCGGGCTCAAATTGCTCAACTCTTGGAAAAGAAGCACCCAAATTAGGATATATTCGAAGAGGTGACCTGTAATTCCGCAGACGGTACTCCAAGAAGAGCAGACATTGTTGGGATCATGAAAAATTAAAAGAAAGGATTAATGTTCGTTAACTGTCCGGTTTAAAAACGAGCCAAAATCAAGGGGGGGGGGTACTCAAGAGAAGAAAGGAATATATCCATTTTTATTGTAGTTGGAATTTTAAATATTACACATCAAAGACTGGACAGTTATGGGGCTTCTGTTTGGTTCAAGAGGAGTCCTCCATCAAAAAACCGTCAAGACCTTAATTCAATATGGGCTGAACAAATATGACCTGAAGGACTTGTCCACCCTTATTATAAATAGCTGTTCTATACATTTTGTTGCTAACCACCATTTATATAAAAAATAAATCTGAAATATTAAGCTGCAATCTCTCCTGAGGTATCTCCCAAAGTTCCTCCATTCAATTATCCAAATTTCAATATACAATATAAACAAAATAAAATTAAAAAATTAATAATATTACCAAAACTGGCAGATTAGGAGGCTGACCACAAAGGTACCCTCAGAAAGAGGGCAGCTTAATTTGTTTGTTTGTTATCATTATTTAAGTGTTGGGTGAATAAAGAAAGATAATATTTTAAATCAAATAAGCGTTTGATCTACTTACTAAGTATAAATGTGGCTTGTTTCTTCAAATTGACAGTGTGTCTCACATACAAGGTTAATCTGTTGTGATAATTGCATTTTTGTTTTGTACTAAGTTAAGCCCCACACGTACTATTTCACAGTAGCAATACACCAGTATATCACAAAGCATTTTATTCTAACTTTAAATGAGTCAGGTTAAATAATGTTGCGTAAAAAAACATCTTCAATTTTTTTTTGTTCAATACATTTTTTTCATAAGAGTAATTGAGATGTTTTTAGTTGTCAGTCCTCTGTAAACCACACTCGATCAAATGCTATGCTCATATCCTGAACCACTCAAATATCTCATTTCCATCATAAAATTTTGTGGGGGGGCGATGCGAGAAGTAATGAAGAAGTCAAGGCCAATTTAACTAAATCAAATATATTAACAACAATAATAAATAATGATAAAGTTATTTACAAGGTCCATTCACGGCCACACTTCAGACTCCCGTTTTCACAGTCAATAATTACTCACTGTAACCTAAAACGTGGTTCACTACGCGAATGCCGATAGGAGACTCACTAAGCCTAACCTCCCTAGGTTATAGGGACTTCTCTATAGCAACGTATAGCAGCGAGATACTCGCGAACATATGGTAATTATGACTAGCTGTCAAGGTTATTCATTCGCGAGTACCTCACCGCTACAATTTCATGTCCGTGTTTACATAGTCAACTTATGTCAGGCTCGTAGATAAATAAATTCCTATTGCCGAGGTGAGAATCAAACTCACGAAAATGAGTTTACTAAGTGAGATTAAGCCCAACCAACGCCTTAACTCTCTCGGCTAACCTGAGCCCCACACCACTATTGCTACACACACTCCGATGATTATAGCCGATAGTGAGTGATATCTAGTGAAGCATGGCTCATAGTCTATTTATACAAACTAATAATTGAGTAATTCTCTATTGACTCGTTCAGTTCATCCAGCTCCGAACAACAATGTCCCAGTTTATCAACTTGATTGGATAGTTTGGATTCCTATGGCTGTTCGCATGGATTCCATACGAGTTCGTTCTTCCATCCCGGCTCCGAATAATCGCTATTCCTGTCTCTGATTGATAATTACCGCCATATTTCATTTCTGCTGTCATTCATTAATCATTTCCTTTAATTGGAATTTTATTGGTTTTATAGAATCAATCATCCGGCATTGGGTGTTGTCGATTTGCTGAGGATAATCTCAACAGCTCAAATTAATCCCAAAAAATTACCGGTATTAAAGACGTTGCCAAATAGAAGGTGAGAGGCTCAGGTTAGCCATGTGAGTTAAAGCGTTGCCTTTAATCTCATATGGTAATCCAAAATGGGCGAGTTTGATTCCCGCCTAGGCAATGGAATTAATTTAGTGACGGAATTCATTAAATAAAATCCTTAGTCCCACCCTAGCAAGAAAAGGGTAGTAACCTGTAGATAACCCGTCCCAAGTAGCCTTAGTTGCAAAAAGTGGGCGTTAATAAATAATAACTAAATATAAGGTGAAAACGAGTTAATATTGAGAAAACATCTCTTGTTAGTCGTATAAATCTAAGCATATGATAATATTTTAAATCAAATAAGCGTTTGATCTACTTACTAAGTATAAATGTGGCTTGTTTCTTCAAATTGACAGTGTGTCTCACATACAAGGTTAATCTGTTGTGATAATTGCATTTTTGTTTTGTACTAAGTTAAGCCCCACACGTACTATTTCACAGTAGCAATACACCAGTATATCACAAAGCATTTTATTCTAACTTTAAATGAGTCAGGTTAAATAATGTTGCGTAACAAAACATCTTCAATTTTTTTTTTGTTCAATACATTTTTTTCATAAGAGTAATTGAGATATTTTGAGTTTTTAGTTGTCAATCCTCTGTAAACCACACTCGATCAAATGCTATGCTCATATCCATGACCTGAACCACTCAAATATCTCATTTCCATCATAAAATTTTGTGGGGGGGCGATGCGAGAAGTAATGAAGAAGTCAAGGCCAATTTAACTAAATCAAATATATTAACAACAATAATAAATAATGATAAAGTTATTTACAAGGTCCATTCACGGCCACACTTCAGACTCCCGTTTTCACAGTCAATAATTACTCACTGTAACCTAAAACGTGGTTCACTACGCGAATGCCGATAGGAGACTCACTAAGCCTAACCTCCCTAGGTTATAGGGACTTCTCTATAGCAACGTATAGCAGCGAGATACTCGCGAACATATGGTAATTATGACTAGCTGTCAAGGTTATTCATTCGCGAGTACCTCACCGCTACATCACCTCCCCTCAATGACTGCGTCGAGGAAGCGAACAGGAGGCTTAACCAAACGCCCTCGGTGGGTCACCTGGAATGGTGGAGGCTGGCCATCTTCCTTGGCGGAGTCATTGGAAGGTTTAGCTGGCGGTGGTGTTGCTGCTGAGGGTAGAGGCTGGCTGGAACTGGAGTCGTCTTCCTGGAGCAGGTAAGCTGGTTTCAGCCTGTCAATCGTCACGGTCCTGGGTCCTGAAGGCAACTGGATGTCATAGGTTTTGGAGCATTTCTTTAAAACCTTGTAAGGCCCAGTATAAGGCGGGGTGAGTGGGCGCTGTACTGTATCATCCCTCAGGAAAACATGAGAGGATGTCTGTAGGTCGTTGTGGACAAACGTTTTTGCAGTGGATTGGCGATGAAGTGCTGGTCTCAGTAGCTCCAACTGCTCTCGAAGTCGCTGGACAAACTCTTCGGTGCTGGCTCGCTGCTTAGTTGTATCCAATAGTTCTCCAGGCAGTCGCAGGGGTTGTCCATAAACAATCTCTGCGGCGCTGGTGATGCTGTCATCGCGGACTGCTGCACGTAGTCCCAGGAGTACCATGGGTAGAAGAGATGTCCAATTGTTGCTGTTGAGTTGGGCTGTGAGAGCTGTTTTCAGCGTGCGATGCCACCTCTCGACACATCCATTAGCTTGCGGGTGGTATGCAGTTGTCCTACAGCGCTGGAATCCCAACGTCTTGGAGAGCTGGTGGAACAAGTCGGACTCAAACTGTCGCCCTTGATCTGTAGTGATACGCGCAGGAACACCGAAACGTGCTATCCAGGACGAACAGAGTGCAGATGCGCAGGTAGCTGCTGAGATGTCCTCAATTGGTTGTGCTTCTTGCCATCTGCTGAACCTGTCTATCATCGTAAGGCAGTACCGCATACCAGCTGAGCTGGGCAGTGGGCCAATGATGTCCAAGTGAAGATGGTCAAATCTGCCTGAAGGTGGGAAAGTACCAGGTGGTGCGACTGTGTGGCGGTGCACCTTCGCTTTCTGGCAGGCAATGCAGGCTCTTGACCACTTGGTAATGTCCACATTCTGGTTCGGCCAGAAATACCGCTTCGCGATGAGTCTGCGTGATCCGCGGGTTCCAGGGTGGCTGAGATTGTGAATTGATTTAAATATGGGCGAAACGCATACTTTTCGGGCACGTACGGACGGACGGAGGTCGTGGATGTTTCGCAGAGTAGGCTACGGGAGATATGGGGGAACTGCATCCATCCACTTGAGCTGGAGACGAGGGTTCTTCAGCAAAGTCAGGTATTGTGTCGTCACCGCTCTGTGCTTCTGCTAGAGCTTCCATCCCATCAGGGCTGCTGATTTCCTCCACTCTTGAAAACGCTTCAGCCACGTCATTCTCCGCTCCTGCAACATACTGGATATCAGTGGTAAATTGGCTAATAAAAACTTACCCACCGAATCCGCATGGGGGTGGAGGGTTTCCGGCTTCTGCTGAAATGCGTAAAGAAGTGGTTTGTGATCAGTCCTAATGGTAAAATGTCGACCTTCCACGTGTGAGCGAAAGTGTCGCACGGCTTGATGAATGGCCAGCAACTCGCGGTCATAAGTTGAATAGTTCCGCTGTGTCCGAGTCAATGTCCTTGAGAAAAATCCCTAGAGGTCGCCAGTTTCCATTTTCCTTCTGCTGTAGAGCTGCTCCTATAGATGTGCCGGAAGCATCACATACGATAACTAGCTCCGCTCCTGGAATCGGGTGAGCTATAAGAGATGCGTTCCTGAGGGCTTCCTTGCAATCTTCAAATGCATTGATGGAATCCTCGGTCCAAGAGATTGGAGATTGTCATTTTTCTTGGCTCCCGTCAAAACAGTATTCAAGGGTGCTAGAATGGCAGCTGCGTGGGGAAGGCAACGTCGATAAAAGTTTATCATCCCCAGGAAACGTCTCAGGTCCTTGACAGTAGTAGGGCGAGGGTAATTGGTAATGGCTTCGACTTTCTCAGGAAGTGCAGTGATGCCTTGAGGAGTGACCTTGTGGCCCAAAAACTCTATCTCCGTCGCTGCGAATACACATTTGGAGAGGTTAATCGTCAGACCATGTTCCTGGAGGCGTCGAAAAACTTCGTCCAGATGTCTCTTGTGCTCTTCCTCGTCGGCTGATCCGATGCAGATGTCATCAACGAAGGGAAAGGCGAAGTCAAGACCACGGAGAACGGAATCTAGAAATCTCTGGAAGGTCTGAGCCGCGTTTCGTAGGCCGAAACACATCCTTACGTACTCGTAGAGACCAAATGGGGTGATAACAGCCGTCTTCTGTATGTCTTCCTCCGCTATAGGTATTTGGAAATAGGCCTTCCTGAGATCTAATTTGCTGAAGATCCGCTTCCCATGGAGGTTGACATTGAAATCAGCAATGTTTGGTACAGCATAACGATCGGGTATTGTTTTGGCATTCAGCTGCCTATAATCGCCGCAAGGTCGGATTTCGCCGTTCTTTTTAGGAACGATATGTAGTGCACTTGACCAAGGGCTACTTGACGGACGGATAATGCCTTCCTCCATCATCTGTTCGAATTCGCGTTTCGCGGCCGCGTACCTTTCCGGAGGTAACCTTCGCGATTTCGCGGTCACCGGCGCGCCTCGGGTCTCTATGTGATGAACGACGGGATGAGTCGGCTTCTTAGTAAACGTGGTCGGTGACGTGAGGCTAGGGTACTTCTTGAGAAGTTCGGTGTACCACTGGCCTTCCGGGACAGAATATATTGTCGGTGCTGGAACGTTAGCCGGCTTCCCTTTTGTCGTCAACCCTGTGATCCTGTCGACCAGTTGGCAGCCAGCTAGGTCCACCATCAGCTCGAAATGGTAGAGCAAGTCCGCTCCAATTATGGGTTGCCCTACCTCCGCGAGGATGAATCGCCACACTATTTTCCGCCGTAAGCCTAAGTCCAATTGGATAAGTTTTTCACCATAGGTTGGGATGGGGGTGCCGTTCGCCGCATATAAAGAGACTTCGCTGGGCTTAGTTTTCGGTGTTCTTGTCACAGGGTAAACCGATACAGCAGCTCCTGTGTCCACCAAATATCGGATGCGGGTTTGCCGATCGTAAATGAAAAGGCGGTGATGGGAGTTATTAGCGACGGGTTCCGCCTCAGCCGTCGCTAAATTTAGTTTTCCTGCTTAGTGGGAACTGGAAATTGCTTCCATGAGCATGGTGGTCGGCACTTATTTGCTTTATCACGAAATCGTTCATGGTAAAAGCATAACTGCCTATCTCTACTTTTACTCCGTTGGCGTAGGGGTGGGGATGGTGGCGTGTCGGGTTGTCTGGTTTCCAGGGCTTTGATTCGCTCGGTGAGCTTCTCCAGGATTTCCAGTAGCCGATCTTCTCGTTGAGAGGAGCTGGAACGCTTCAATCCCGCCACTTCACAGACTCTAGGATTGCTAAACTCTGCAATGCAGTCGGCTATGTTGCTGAGCTTTGCAAGGTCTTGCTGTTCAGTAGCGGAAAGTACTATCTGCATGGCGTTGGGCAATCCTTTCAGCCAAATTGATTTAAGCAGCTCGTCCGTTACCACGGTACCTCCGAGTTGCTGGAGTTCGCGCAAGAAGTGAGATGGTCGGCGGTCTCCTAGTCGTTGATCTTCGAGGAGTTTTCTAATCCGGACATTCTCGGACTCCCCGAAGCTATTCATGATCCTTGTCTTGAGGGTCCCATATGGATTATCATCAGGGGGGTTACGGACGAGGTCAATAACATCACGTATAACCTCCCTATCCAGTTGTGAAACCACAAGGCGAAATTTTTTTAAAGAGTTACGTACATTGTATAACTCGAAAACAGTCTCGCTTTGAAGAAAAAATATCTCAGGGTCAGCTTTAAAAAAATTTGGCATCTGAGACTTAATAGTGGCCATAGAAGTTGCTTCAACTAACTGGGGAGTGTGAGCAGGAGTCCGGATCTCATCGCCTTCCAATGTGAGTAAATCAAATAAATCACTGGAGTGCATATTTAAAATGGCGTACTCACGTGTATAGTAGAAAATCACGTCGGGCTTCACCAATGTGGAGGGGCGATGCGAGAAGTAATGAAGAAGTCAAGGCCAATTTAACTAAATCAAATATATTAACAACAATAATAAATAATGATAAAGTTATTTACAAGGTCCATTCACGGCCACACTTCAGACTCCCGTTTTCACAGTCAATAATTACTCACTGTAACCTAAAACGTGGTTCACTACGCGAATGCCGATAGGAGACTCACTAAGCCTAACCTCCCTAGGTTATAGGGACTTCTCTATAGCAACGTATAGCAGCGAGATACTCGCGAACATATGGTAATTATGACTAGCTGTCAAGGTTATTCATTCGCGAGTACCTCACCGCTACAATTTCATGTCCGTGTTTACATAGTCAACTTATGTCAGGCTCGTAGATAAATAAATTCCTATTGCCGAGGTGAGAATCAAACTCACGAAATGAGTTTACTAAGTGAGATTAAGCCCAACCAACGCCTTAACTCTCTCGGCTAACCTGAGCCCCACACCACTATTGCTACACACACTCCGATGATTATACCCGATAGTGAGTGATATCTAGTGAAGCATGGCTCATAGTCTATTGATACAAACTAATAATTGAGTAATTCTCTATTGACTCGTTCAGTTCATCCAGCTCCGAACAACAATGTCCCAGTTTATCAACTTGATTGGATAGTTTGGATTCCTCTGGCTGTTCGCATGGATTCCATGCGAGTTCGTTCTGCCATCCCGGCTCCGAATAATCGCTATTCCTGTCTCTGATTGATAATTACCGCCATATTTCATTTCTGCTGTCGTTCATTAATCATTTCCTTTAATTGGACTTTTATTGGTTTTATAGAATCAATCATGCGGCATTGGGCGTTGTCGATTTGCTAAGGATAATCTTAACAGCTCAAATTAATCCCAAAAAATTACCGGTATTAAAGACGTTGCCAAATAGAAGGTGAGAGGCTCAGGTTAGCCATGTGAGTTAAAGCGTTGCCTTTAATCTCATATGGTAATCCAAAATGGGCGAGTTTGATTCCCGCCTAGGCAATGGAATTAATTTAGTGACGGAATTCATTAAATAAAATCCTTAGTCCCACCCTAGCAAGAAAAGGGTAGTAACCTGTAGATAACCCGTCCCAAGTAGCCTTAGTTGCAAAAAGTGGGCGTTAATAAATAATAACTAAATAGAAGGTGAAAACAAGTTGATATTGAGAAAACATTTGTTGTGGAAAATCAAGACTTTTATTATTACATTTGTTTCCTAATTACTGGGTATCTATGTTTTTTGTTTCTTCATGTAAACAAATGTATATGTATTAGTTAATAGGCTTAACTTGAATTTCGATACCTAAAATACATAATATTTATTTATTTGTTACATTTAATACATACATGTAATTGGATCTACTTTTCCTGTAACAAATGAGTTTCTGTCAAGAAATTCGTAAGCATTTTTATGTTATTTTTGGCGTTTCCAAAGAGTACTTTAAGCTGTATTTAAGGTTTATCACTTTTAATCTTTTCTTGGACGATCATATTATTTAACCCTGGAGCAGTCGCGCGGTTGACAATTGTCACCCACCTGTCAATTTTTATGAGCCATTCCCTTTCACTAACTCCCACCATTCTTTCCCTTCCCGTATCTTCCAAGAAGACCCTATTGTTCGAATTTACAGTGTCGTCGTTCAGTTTACCCTTCACGTAAGAAAAGTATTCCACCTCAAACTAGTTTGGTTGACAAGTGTCCCCCACGCGACCGTTTAAGATATTTTACCGGTAAGTAATTTTTTCTTTAGCAATTTGTTTTATGAGATAGATATTTACCAATTTGTTATTCTTCATCTATTTCGATTGCTTTCTTTCAATAGAAATTCAAAAATTGTGGGACAATTCCAAGGGAAACGGCATGGAGTCATGTTACCTTTCAATGAGTAGGCAAAGATTTGCTTTTCTGCTGAGATGTTTACGATTCGATTTATGCATGATAGAGTTTCACGTACAGAAATTGATAAATTTGCTCCAATCAGAGAGGTGTTTAAAATTGTAAATAATAACTTCCCCAAATTCTTCATTCCGAGTGAATATATCACCATAGATGAGCAGTTATTAGCTCTCCGGGGCAGATGCCCATTTAGGCAATACATTCCAAATAAGCCAGATGAATACGGCATCAAAACATTCTCACTAGTAGATGCTAAAATGACATATACGTTCAACTTGGAAACATATCTAGGTGTTCAACCGGAGGGTCCATACCGGTTTAGTAATTCACCCATAGACGTTGTACTGAGATTGGTGGAACCGGTAAAAGGATCCCACAGGAATATAACTGGAGACAATTGGTTCAGCAGTATTCCTATGGCCAAAAAATTGTTAGAAACTAAAAGGCTCACATATGTTGGTACCCTCCGGAAAAACAAAACTGAAATCCCTAAGGAAACCAAACAAACACCGCTCTGCATTCTCGTCAATGTTTGATCTTCAAGAAGGCTGCACACTAGTTTCTTACTGTCCAAAAGGAATCGGGCAGTTCTCCTAATCTCAATTTTGCATCATGACTATTATATCGATGAGGAAACAGGTGAATTGTCTAAGCCTGAAATCGTAACGTGTTATAACCACACTAAAATTGGGATAGTACTTAAAAATGCTTTTGTTTGCTTTTACAATATATTTTTCAAGATTGTTTTTATTCATAAACCTTTTCTACCATAGCAGTAAGGCATAACGATTAATGATTAGGTAAGTAATTAAATTATAGGATACCAAAAACAAAATCATTCTGTGGGTGACACTGGTCAACCATGCGACCATTCATGTAACTGTTAATCACGCGACCTTTCGAAGGTCCTATTCGAATACGCTACTCTTTATTTCTTCTTGCAGTATTTTAGGGTGGCTTAGGTTATTTAATTAAAAAGAAATAATCTAAAAATCTAGTGTAATATACCCGATTTGGAACCTGTAGAGCAGTTTCGAGTTTTTCACACTTGGGCCAAAATGGTAACCAAATAAAACCCATTTCAATTCAGGTCTTCACCATTAATTAATTGAATACTTTTCCAAAGAAAAATGTTTTCGTGTTTAGTAAATAAATGGAGTTATTTGCAGATTTTAAATTCTTTCTTATAAAAAATAACCAAATTTTGCAAATTTAATCATTTTGTCGGTCTGTCCACCCTAATGGACACCAAAATGGTCAGAAGTGAAACGATAAGAAGAGACTGGCTGAAATTAGATTTATAACCTCCTTGGAACTGGGTTACTCCTGGGAGAGGGAGAGTTAAGTAAAAGTTGAAAATTTAATTAAGTACGCCTTCTCGGATTCTTGACACTTTAAAAGATATGGTTTTCTACCAAAATTCTGGAGGAATTTGGCCTCCTCTGGAAATAAAATACGGAACAGGAGAATTGCGCTCACGTGTACTTGAGAGATGGTTCCTATAAGGTTAGGAGCATATTAATTTTAAAGGGAAATAACGTAAAAAGACCGCCGAGAAAGGCTTGCTTGTTATAACCAGATTCCGGTGTGAGCTGGAATGTTTCACTGACGTCATCTTAAATCCATTCTCTATTTATTTCTGGAAAAAAGTTTAATATAAACGATAAATGAATATTAGGATGTGCTTCAGTATAATAGCTTAATGTTAGAGCACTACGTAAATACGAGTAGTAGAATAATAGAATAGAAATTTTAATGAAAAAAGATTAATGGGTGAGACCCATTAAAGTATTTTTTTTAAAAATTATATTTTAAGGAAAATATCAAATTCAAGATGGACATATTTTAATAATGCAACTTGAAATATTCTTGATGATGAGCGCTATTAAAACAATCCTTGTTGTATGTGGTTGTCGGTCACGTCAGATTGGAATCAAAACTACTTCAGTTTGCAAGTGTTTCGATCAAAATGTATTATCTTTGTCACAGCCGACTCGGGTGAAAATCGGGTGAACAAGTTTGAAAATTATAATTAATTCCAAATGAAAATATAAGTAATTCGGAAAGGAGATTAATAGGATGTACAGCAACGAAATCAGGCTGTAGAATGTCACTTGCAACTTGAAATATTTTTCTCTTATAATTTGTTAAAAAACAATTATGGTTTTTGAAATACTTGTATTTTGTAGTTCCCGTAAAAGTTTCATACACACACACACAAACAAAAAAGTCCGTCACGCAGGGGCTGCGTAAACTACGCAAATTTCCCATGTGAAGTATTACAATAGAGAAATCTGTATACTGGTAACACAACACCACCATGATTAAATACAAACGGTAATGAGAAATCTTTCAGTTAATTAAAATAAATTCCCAACTGAAACGGCTTCTGAATTGTAAGAAAATTTATATTTTAATAACTCTAATTTTAGTAGTCCAAGAACTAAAGAAGGGGGGGGGCGGATGAACAGAACGTATTTGTATAAATCTCACAAAGTAGCAAAGGTAAGGTAAGGTTAGAAACGGCAGGTAAGGTTAGAAGAAGCTTCCACTGGAGCCAAGTAGTTACGGAAACGGCCGACCTAATTCGAACTATACCCGACCAAAGAATTCATAAAAATGCAAATATCTCGGTTAATATTCAAGATAGAGAATAAATGTATATAACAATATTTATAGTAAATTTAATTTCAATAAGATTGGTTCTATACAAATTTTCGATTCTATGCATAATAATGGAGATATTTCGAGTTTTCAAAAATCCTCCACTCTAAACCCCCCCCCTCCCTCTGATTTCAGCCATTAACGAACTTGATCTGTCTTTTTACATAAAACAATTAAATATCGAGTTTCGCAACGATCAAACAAAAATTGCAACCGCTAGAGCGTTAACAGACAAATACACACACACATATATATATATATATATATATATATATATATAATTTGGAAAGGACCACATTTTCGTCATCTCCTGGGTAGGATCGATGGCCATTTGAAGAAATTTTTCGAAAATTGCGTCATGAGTACAACCTCAATAGCTGATTTCCCTTAAGGGAAATCTGCTAAAAGAGGTCCGTCTTAACAGACTAATATATTTGTCTTGACAGAACTCGATATATAAGACTTTTCTGTAAAACTAAAGATCAAGTTCGTTAATGGCTGAAATCGTATAATGAGTCGCTTCGTGAAACGTTATAGAAACAATCTTGTTAAACTCGCCCCCCCCCAAAAAAAATAAATCATTGGTTCATCTATATATATATAAAATTGTAACCTCTGTCTGTACATTGATTTTTTTCGCGAAATTTCACGATAACTTTTCGTTTCACATGTCATAGACACCATATCTGCATTTTGTTTCTTTCGTGTATGTTTGTTTGTTTGTTTGTTTGTTTGTTTGTTTGTTACCTTTTCACGCATAAACGGCTGAACCGAATTTTATGAAACTTGGTATGTACATTACTACTAACCCAACTTAGACTTTAGGCTATATTAATTTTCTTTGAGACGAACAGGAGTGGGGGTTATAAGGGAAGCCTGAAATTAAAAATAGCGATATTTCGTTTCCTATTGGTTTTTCGTCAAATATGCACATAACAAAAGTTGTTTATTTTGTTATTTAGAGTAACTTTTGTTATATACACTTTTGTCGTATACCGAAGTTTAAATGCGTTATACGCTAAAAATTATAGCGGGAGTCAACAATATTTTTTGCCAAAAAAGACTCAACCGAACTAAATAAAACTCGGTATGTGTATTAGCAGTGAGGCTTTCATTATAATAAGCCATGCCACCATTTCTATGGACGGGCAGGAGTAGGGGTTATAAGGGAAGCCTGAAATTAAAAATAGCGATATTTCGTTTCCTATTGGTTTTTCCGCAAATATAAACATCAAAAGTTGTTTATTTTGTAATTTAGAGTAACTTTTATTATATGCACTTTTGCCGTTTACGGAAGTATAAATGAGTTATACGCTAAAAACTATTGCGGGAGTCCACAATTTTATTTGGCACAAAAGACTCAACCGAACTAAATCAAACTCGCTATGTGAATTAATACCAACGATTTCCTTATACTAAGCCATACTAACATTTCTAGGGACGGGCAGGAGTGGGGGTTATAAGGGAGGCCTGAAATTAAAAATAGCGATATTTCGTTTCCTATTGCTTTTTCAGAAAATATGCGCATAACAAAGTTGTTTATTTTTTTATTTAGAGTAACGTTTGTTATATGAACTTTTGCCGTATACCTAAGTATAAATGAGTTATACGTTAAAACTTTAGCGGGCACTAACGGCTGAACCGAACTTAACAAAACTCGGTATGTCAATTAGCATTAATTCTTCCATGATTATGAGTTATATTAAAATTTTTAGGTTCGAACGGGAGGGGGGTTATAAGGGAGGCCTGAAAAAAAATTCACCATATTTACATGTATGAGACGGGAAATATAAAAGTCCGTCACGCAGGGGCTGCGTAAACTAAGCAGATTTCCCTCGACAAGTTTAGTAACAGATAAATCTAAGGACTGGTGTCCTCATCACCACCGTGAAAATTAAGAGAATAATTACAAACGGAAATAAGAAATTTTCAGCCAATTTCAATAACCTGCCGACAGGAAGCGTTAGAAATGTAAACAAACAGGTCTGCCCGCTTCACACCGGAAAGAAAAACAGTTACTGAAATATATCAGAATATAAAATATTAATTTTATTGAGAAATATTTATTAGATCTAGAGCTGTAATTAATAATGAGCCAGAATAATTGCTATTGCCAATCAATCAAATGTTTAGTCCAAACCCTTATGACGGGGGGGGGGATCACCAGGACATATATGCATTTATCTCGAATAACAAAGGTGTCTTGAATATAATTTTTGGTATTTAAGCTTCGAACAATGTGATTTATTATGTAGCAGAGTATTGTTTATGTAACAAGAGTAGAAATGGCGGTTTGCTGAAGGCTGAAAACTGAAAAATAAAAATATCGGCAACGACGGGTATCAATCTTAAACACTGGGACGGGTAAATGTCAAAATATTGTGCAATGTAAAGCCTGCTAAAAAATACCATCACCATTCAGCCCCAAATGAATTCCCGGGCGAAGCCGGGTATCTGAGCTAGTTACATATAAATAGAGAATATGTGGTGAAATGAGACCCCGATTGTATTATACCAGCACGTGGGAAATCTTACACAGCCTCTAGGTGACGGGCTTTTTATTTGGTCTGTACGGAGGATCCTCACGATTAACCAAAAGGGAAGACAAAAAGTTCGACACGTTAGGCAGCGTGAACTAACAAAACTCCCCACTTGATGGAATGACGTCCAATATGGAGAAGAGAGCTATGCACACAGGAAATGAGATTTTTAATGAATCAGTTGGTTGAAGTAAAATTCTGGCGATTATAAGGCGGGGTGAATGTTGAAAACATAAATAAACCGTCAAATCCAAACACTCAAACACACACACAATATATATATATATATATATATATATATATATCTGTTACCACTCTAGAGGGCCCAATTCTTATTTGATCGTTACCAAACTTGGTATTTAAAATGACACGGTACTCCATATGAACATGTGGAAAACTGCTTTGTTTACACAGCCCCTTACTGACGAAATTCCAGCTATTCTCGTGACATGTAATGAATAAGCTGTTCAGTTATGGACTGTTTATGATGGTTTCTGTAATATAAGCGGAGAGTATCTGTAATATTGCCCGTAGCCATGTGATTCTGGGATTGAATGTGTGGTAGTAATCCTCTTGGATTAGCCTTATCTCACCGAATGCAGCTTCACTCTGCGGCCTGACCTCGCTTCAGTAGCTACAGTACGACATTCTCTCTACAAATATATTTGAACTGCTAATTACTCCAAAAAGTGTAATAATTTCCATGAAGACACAAAAAATACCATATTATCGTTTTGTACTATTAAAAAAGCATTCCTAACGAGATGTATTTCACAGAATCCTCTAAAAAATCTATATTTTGAAGAATGGTATGAATCTGTATTATAAATAGTACAGTGACATTCTAATTTCTTATATTAATAACAACATTTTGTATTATGAACACCTAGGTATGCTATATTTTATTTTCTCCTCATGGTAACCCTATGAGGAGTTATTTATTTGAATACAAGTCCTGTGGCAGTGGGACATGAGGCATATTACATGTTTGATTATGTTTAAATAAATATTTATTTTACAGTATATACACGTTAATCAACCATCTAATAATAATAATAATAAAATAAAATATTAAAATAAGCAAGATAATTACAAATAGAATTAATAAATGAAATGAAATATATATATATATATATATATATATACACACTAGCTCAGATACCCGGCTTCGCCCGGTACATTTGAATTAATTTTTCAAGGTTCGGTACCTGGTAGTTCATATTGAAAAGAATTGTCGAGCAAATTTCTGTAACTAACAAAATAAACAACTTTAGTTTTGTGCATATTTGCAGGAAAACGAGTAGAAAACGAAATACCGCTATTTTTAAATTCAACCCCCACTCCTGCCCGTCCCCGGAATAATGGTATGGCTTATTTGAATGAAGGCATTAATGCTAATACACATACCGAGTTTTATTTAGTTTGGTTGAGTATTTGTCCCAAATAAAATTGTTCACTCCCGCTATAGGTTTTAGCGTATATCTCGCTTATAATTCGGTATAAAAAAAGTCTATATAACAAAAGTTACTCTAAATAACAAAATAAACAACTTTTGTCATGTTCATATTTGCCGAAAAAGCAATAGGAAACGAAATATCGCTATTTTTAATTTCAGGTGACCCTTATAACTCCCACTCCTGTTCGTCTCGGAGAATATTAATATAGCCTAAAGTCTAAGGACAGAGGCTAAAATTTTATATATATATATATATATATATATATATATATATAATTTATATACTAATTTTATGGCACATTGATTTAATCAACTCCCTTTTTCATGCTTAGTGTGAAAGGAAATGAACTGTGTGTGTGTGTGTGCGTCTGTATATATATATATATATATATATATATATATTAATGGGGGGGGCGCCGTTCCCCATATGTGATAAGGCTTGGGTACATCACTACTACTCTCAGTAAGCGCTGAAGGTAAATATAGGTGCAGGTTCCATTCAGTGAAAGGAAGAACATTAGTTGACGAGTTTTCAACCAGAGCGCGCTAGATCGCAGTGCTTATAGTGCGCTAGAACAGCAGGAGTCTGACGATTCTATATGTACAGATCCTTAGGATGACTAACGATCGTGTCTCTCTTAGATCCCGTCCACAACCAAGCTGCTAAATTAAACTGGCCTCCAAGTACAATGGAGCCCGTCAGTCTAATGGAGAGATATCATTCCATGTCTTCCTTGGTTAGCGGGGGTTGATCACTCACTAAGTTAAAACTCTGATCGCCAACCCCTCGAATCCTACTCAGGTTGGTTAAAGATCTCGAAGTTCTATAACCTCAAAAAATATTTAATATATATATATATGAATTGTACTAATACTCCGTACTTGAGTTGTCAAAAAGCAAATAGTTTCTTTCTTAGATATTAGTAATAATGAAGGTGAATTTTGTATAAACATCGTAAATTTAGTAGATTCCGGTTGCTAGTGGTGATGACAATTCTATTCATGAATTATTTTATTACCTACACCATAAATTAAATTGAACAAATAGAGTAAATCAAAATTGTACATGAAAATCTTTTTCCACATGTATTACTGTATAATTACTTAATTTATGTAATATACCTATTTTATAATAATTTCCAAATAATTTACCTAAAGTATATTTTTTGAATCATTTACGTTTAACAGAGACTTGGCATAAACCTGTAATTTATAATGTATAACGGCTCGAAAATCTACTTCTCAGAGAATTTAATAATACCATTGTTATACCTATTGGTGGAGACCATCGTCACTGGCTGATGGTTGAGTACCGCTGGCAAGCGCTTTCGATGCAATGGCATCATCTTCAAGCCTGTTAATTGTTGTACTAGGAGTACAACTATTGACAGGCTTGAAGATGATGCCATCGCATCGACAGCGCTTGCCAGCGGTACTCAACCATCAGCCAGTGACGACGGTCCACACCGACAGGTATGACAATAGTATCATTTATATTGGCGGATCTAGCCCTTTATTTGAATTTAATAATACTTTACATTTATCGTTTTTTTTAGAAAAATAGATTATTCCTATAAAAAAACTTACCTGCCGAATTTCCATATGCTCTTCTTCATCTTCATACAAAACGTCCACAGCGTTTTTCAACCTCACAAAAAGCAAAAAAAAAAAAAAAAGTACGGTGGCACACGTGCAGATATTCACTGGAACGTAGAGTTCTTGTTTGCCTCCAAGGCAGGCTATTGGAATGGCGTTTGAATTCATGTGTTTCTATGCCTCACTTTGCACGGATATTCCAATTTATATCGGTTTCAGGGTTGGTATTCTCTGTAAACGTCGGGTTTTCAATTCATCTGTGAAGTACTCATCCAAAAAAAAAAATTGTAGGGCTTTAAAGCTATGCATATTCAAAATTCATTATTTATTTTTACTTGTTTTCTGGCCGTCACGCATGAGCTCCGTAAATTTAAAAGATTTCCCACGTGCTGGTAAGGCATACTACTGATTCCGTTACAACATATATTCTCTATTTCCAAATTAAGACAATTAGTAGAAGTGTGTTATTTTAAAGTCTGAAAACATAAAATTAGAATTCGCTTTGGGAGGGGGTCGTTAGAAGGGGTTTAAAGAAACCAGAAAATTCAAAAATACATCGATTATTATGAATCGGATTAAAATATCTTATAAAATCAATTTTGTTAAACCATTGATGCTCAGCAATTGTTGTTTTATATATTTTCTCATAACGCAAATATTATTCTTACTTTTTTTTCAGCCTTTAGTAAACGCCCACATCTACTTTTCGGATTTACGATATGCTTAGAATCTTAGAGTAGATTTATCTATTGTTAAACTTCAAGCGGGAAATCTGCTTAGTTTACGCAGCCCTGCGTGATGGACGTTTTAACGACTCAGTTGGTTGAAATTAAATTCAGACGATTATTACGTAGGGTGGATGTCGAAGAAATAAATAAACCATCAACTCCACGTACACGCATATATATATATATATATATATATATATATATATATATATATATATATATATATATATATATATATATCTGTTACCAGGCTACCGGTCGCAATTCTTATTTAATCGCCTTTCGATGGGAAAAAGAATTTATTTAGTGACGAAATATATATATATGTGTGTGTGTGTGTGTGTGTTTGTGTGTGTGTGTGTGTGTGTGTGTTTGTGTGTGTGTGTGTGTGTGTGATATCAGTATTTGTCAAGCTGGAACGTGGTAAATCTCCTTGGCTTACGCAGCCCCTGCGTGGCGGACTTTTGTTAATATTTAATTTCGAACGAGTTTAAGTTAACTAGGTTCGTATCGGTTTTCTAGAAGGGGGTGAATATAAAAAGATTTTTCTTATTGGAGAATATATTTAATGTATCCCTAATATTGATAGAAAAAGATATTGATGATATGATGAAGCGGAGGTTGGGACGATTTAACCTCAATAGGGGTTGCCATTACAGTCGAACGAGCTCAGGTATTGTAGGACGAATTGAAACCCAGAATCAGTCGATCAGAAAATTATCCGTTCTGCGGGAAACCAGCTCCTGTTTTAGATTGAGGAATATATCTCTTTATATCAGTGTTCAGACTGGCAATAGATTTTAGCGGATTTCCCTTAAAGGAAATCAGCTATTGAGGTCGTACTCATGATGTGATTTTCGAAAAATTTCTTCAAATGTCCATTGATCCTACCCAGGAGATGACGAAAATGAGGTCCGTTCACAATTATATATATTTGTCTGTTGTCGCTCTTGCGGTCGCAATGTTTTGTTTGATCGTTAACAAACTCGATATTTAAACATTTTATGTAAAAAGACAGATCAAGGTCGTTAATGGCTGAAATTGGACCAGTGGGAGGGGGGATTTTCGAAAATTCGAAATATCTCCGTTACTATACGTCGGAACGAAAAATTTTATAGGTCCAATCTTATTGCAAATTAAATTTACTATAAATATTGTTATATACATTTGTTCTCTATCTTGAAAATGAACAGAGATATTTGCATTTTATTGTGCGTACACATGATGAGATCGGCTAACTTCGGTTGCAGTCGTGAGTTTCCGGCTAGCTAGGTCGGCCGTTTCAGAAACTGTTCGGTTCTCGTGAAATTTCTCTATTCTAAAACTTCACGTGGGAAATCTGCTCAGTTTACGCAACACCTGCGTGACGGACTTTTTAGTAAAAAAAACTAAGCATATTCCCTACGTGGTCGCACGACACACTACTAATTTCATCTCATATTCTCTATTTCCAAATAAAAATCCTATGAGTAGAAGTGGGTAGTTCATAAAATCTTAATTGGCGATGCCATTATACAAAGTTTTTGCATGTACCTCATTTAGTAAAGAAGTTTCTGTTGAAATAATATTGGGAATTTAACCTTGGAATAAGATGTTTCAAGATACATTCCCTTACGGTTAAAGTGAAATGACTATAAGTGGGGTTTATTGAGGACTGACAATTTTGGAAGATTATATAGGAAGCCTCAACATGTCCCACAATTTTAATTGTGTTAGATATGTGTTAGTATCTCTTAAGGGAGTTTACCTGTAAACGCTCTAGATGTCTCAATTTTTTTTTACCTTTACCAATTTCAATGGGGCGGATCAAAAAATTGTATAAAACCAATATTATTTCAAATGTTATATTCTATAAATGCCTTGAATATTAAGTGGGATATTCACTACTTTAGTATTCGGCCCCCAGTAAACGCCCACTCCTACTCATGTCTTATTAACGATATGCTGTTGTATAATGAAACACTTCATTTCAAGGTTATATGCCAAATGTTGTTTTCAATAAGCTTTTACTTTGTGAGATAAATGTAAATACGTAATGTGATCACGTCATCGATTAAGATTTCACTTTCTTTACTGGAAAATGTTTAATTGAATTATTCCATAATTGATTTTTATTTCTTTAATTAATATTAAATTAAACAGTTAAATATCGTTAAGTTAAAAAGACGAACTTTAGTGTTGAAAGTTTATAGTCGTTAATGTCAAAAATTCTACAAGGTTGGGGTGGTTGAGGGGGATTCGAAAATTCACAATATCTCGGTTATTAGGAGTTGTATTGAAAAATGTTACAAAACCAATCTTGGTCGGCTAATTATGCTTTATAATTGTTGGTCAATACATTCTTTCGTAGCTTAAATATTAAGTGAGTTATTGGTACTTTCTTGTTTCCAGCCTTCAGTTTATCTCCAATTCTACTTCGTGGATTTTAATTTAAAAAGTCCGTCACGCAGGGGCTGCGTAAACTAAGCAGATTTCCCAAGTGAAGTTTTACAATAGAACAATTTCGGAATAGAGAGTCAAACAGTTACGGGAACGGCCCAAACTAGCTCTTGACGGAAACTCACGACTAGACCCGAAGTTAGCCGATCTCATCTCAGAAGCTGAAAACAGAAAAATGCAAATATCTCGGTTAATATTCAAGATACAGAATACATGTATATGACATTATTTATAGTAAATTTAATTTGCAATAAGATTGGTTCTATATAATGTTTCGATCCGACGTATAGTAACGGAGATCTTTCGAATTTTCGAAAATCCTCCCCTCTAAACCCCCCCTCCCACTGATCCGATTTCAGCCATTAACGAACTTGATCTGACTATTTGCATAAAACGTTTAAATATCGAGTTTGGTAACGATCAAATGAAAATTACGACCGCTAGAGCGTTAACAGACAAATATATATATATATATATATATATATATATATATATATATATATATATAATTTTGAACGGACCTCTTTTTTGTCATCTCCTGGGTAGGATCGATGGACATTTGAAGAAATTTTTCGAAACTCGCGTCATGAGTACGACCTCAATAGCTGATTTCCCTTAAGGGAAATCTGCTAAAATGAAAATATGATGGGAAAAGACATACATAGTTTGTCCTAGCTGCAGGTAGGAAATCTGTTTGTTTACGCAGCCCCTGAGTATCGGACTTTACTATTTTATAGTATGAAAATTACATTTATCAAATTTGTTAGGAAAATAAAAACAAACTAATTACTTTTGTATTACTGTTCTTATTTTTATTGTTTTACTAAAATCAATTTTCAGTAATAGTTGCTTCATACCAATTGACAAATTAATGATTATCCGACAAAACTATACTACGGATACCTAAAAAATAAGCAACTGTGCGTGTTAGAACAAATTGCATATTTTTTAGCACATTTCCCTTTTGGGAAATCAGCTATTGAGGTCGTACTCATGAAGCGATTTTCAAAAAATGTCTTCAAATGTCCATCGATCCTCCCCAGGATATGATGAAAATAAGGTCTGCATATATATTTGTCTGTTAACACTCTATCAGTTGCAAATTTTGTTTGATCTTTACCAAACTTGATACTTAATTCATTTATGTAAAAATACAGATCATGTTCTTTAATGTCTGAAATCGGACAAGTGGGAGGGGGGGGGGGGGGTTAAAAAAGGAGATTTTCGAAAAGTCGACATATCTCCGTTACCATACGTCGAATCAAAAAATTGTTTAGAATCAATCTTATTGCAAATTAGATATACTATAAATATTGTCTTATACATGTATTCTCTATCTTGAATATTAACCGAGATATTTGCATTTTTATTAATTGTAACGAACGAAATGAGATCAGCAAACATCGGGTCTAGTCGAGAGTATCCGTCGAAAACTAGTTCGGCCGTTTCCGTAACTGTTCGACTCTTCTTCTCTGTTCTTTTCTTAAATTTCTCTAATACTTTACGTGGGAAATCTGCTTAGTTTACGCAGCCCCTGTGTGATGGACTTTTATTCAAAAGAAGAAGATATTTTAATTTTAAAATTAACGGACCTGAGTTTAACAAAAATCACTTAAACAATCATCATTACAGCGTGCTCTTGGTACATTAATAATGATAAATACTTTTATCATAAATGTTTTCACATAAAAGTACAGAAGATGGAAAACTACTATCCGGCAATCTAACTTTCCTATCGGTATTTTCCATTTTCCACTTCCTTCTTCTTTCTATAAAATAGTTGCAAAATTCCAAGATAAAAATAAGGAAATGAGACATTGAAATCAAACAAATAATCACAATTTATATTTAATTGGAGCGAGGTTTTATTTGAATTCGGTCTCATGAATTATTCAAAAGGTGGACTTTCATAACTCCATTCCCCTTTATCGAACAATGTAGAAATTAAGAAACAGAAGTTGGAAATATTGAATTTCATTTTATTATGGGGAGGGGTGGGGCATGTGGATGAACTGGGGAAAACCAGGACATTGAGTGATTCATGGGTCAGTTTCAACCCCCAATATATCAAACGCAGGCGGCATTATAGTGAATATATTGAGAAAAATGTGTCTCATCATGTGGAAAAATGAACCTTTAGCGCATATGGAACACTTGCTGTCACAGTGATTCTTATCAATCACTATCACAACTTGGAAAGCGGTTTTCCCTGGCACTCTATATTCTATAGGGATACAATATTATTCATTAGATACTTGGCGAGGACTGTGGCTATGACATATGGCGAGGACATAGATACAGCTATGTGGACTGTGGCTAAGTATTTTAATGGATATTACCTAGAAATAACTCAGGTAAGAAAAAAAAAACGCCTCGTTCCTTTACTGTTGTTTATTCGTTGCGACAGAGTGCTTCCAGAGCATCATCAGTGCTCTCTTCACAAAGACTCGGTCACAGAGAATCCTTGGTTCCAGTTACACCTTTGTGAAGAGGGCACTGATTGATGATGGAGCATATGTATGCTCTGAAAGCCCTCTGTCGCAACGAATAAACAACATTGAAGGAAAGAGGCGTTTTTTTTTTCTTACCTGAGATACCTTCACCATCCAGCACCTCAAAAATGGACCTAGAAATCAAGTTTATTAACAGATTTCCCTTAAGTGAACCCAGGCATTTCTTCCTATAACAGAAATAAAGCGTAACTCGGAGTTGAGAAATCGGAAGATAATATTTTTCAATTCCCTGATCAAAACAGTTACTTAAAAACTATATTTTAAACACAAAATAATCATTTTATTTTAGAAGCATGTGTTGAGATAATGAAACATGCATGTTTGTCTTTGCTTTAAACCCTATGTTATATCATGGCATAAGTGCTTCAAAAATATAAAGTTTATTACAATCGGTAGAGTCGTTTTTAAATGATTAGTTCGTTTGTTTGTTTCGTAGGGTTTTAGAACGAAAAACTATCAGGCCATCATCGCCCTGTAATATTTATAACTCAAGTTTTGGTATCCTCACCCATATCGCCATTTTAACAATATAAACGAGGATACAAAAAACTTGTAGTTTAAATTTCTTTGTATAAATTCGTAATTTTCACAAAATTTAACATTCTCGCTCTTTGGGGTCATCTCCAAGGGCCACTTCTATATTATTGGAAATATTGCATTCGTTTCGAATATCTGTATACTTATGACATACCATTAATATGTGGGAGATAGTCAAGACTTTGTTACACTTCCCACAAATCGGGGGTTGTTCTTTTGTCATAAGATAACCATGCGTAAATCTTGTGTGCCCAATCTGGAGTCTTCCTAATACGAGTTCATCTCTTCTCCTGTCTCTTGTCGAATATTTCCATGGACGGGTGGTGGTTTTAATAGTTTTTAGTTTATTTTTCTGGGGTTCGTTCCACATGTGTTGCTGGTTTTTATCAATTTCTTCTTTGAGTGGTTGATAGAGTTCTGCAGATGTAATTGTTGTAGGGTTGATGGAGTCGAGTTGGTTGGCTTCTCTGGCTGCTAAATGATTTAATAATAATCAGACGAACGGAGAGACAGACAGAGACAATTATCTCCTCTGAATTTAAGCAGAATTTTTGACAAATGCAAGAATTCTATACATGCATGTACTAAGGTCCGCCATCCAGGTACTGCAAATACTCTGCAGATTTCCCACGTACACGAATATGGACAGACTGATGATCTCATCTCACCATCTATAACAGGATTTGTAATATTGGCTGGCATTATATGTTTATTGGTTGGGGTATTTGAAATGAAAATCGGATGAGTAAAAGCAGGGGGTTTGCAATAGGCTAATAGAACAAAAGTTCACATAACTCGCTTGATATTTCAGTAAGGGATAACATGTCGAACAATAGCAGTTTTAAAATTAAAATTCCAACAATATTTATTAGATCGTATATTTTGATCCGACTCTAGGTAACGCAGATTTTTTTCAATTTTCAATTATTTCGATTTATGACCGATACATTTTTTTCTCTACTCATATTAACTGAGATATTTGTATTTTTTAGTACTTAATCTTCAATATAAATCACCCCTACTCATAAGCCAGAATACTGAAATCCTAGTTATTTTGCTTAAACAAGACAAAAAGGATTTCGGGTTTAAATATGGGACATAATAGTTGTCCCATGTATAGTTGTTCTATACATTATTTCTCTTAAGATGAATGTTAAACGAAACGTTTGTAGTTTTCAGTTTTCAACCCTCATTTAACCACCGCTTTAATTCATGCGAATTTCAATTGTTTCTGTACAAATCTCATTTGATCTTTACAGTTCAAATTTCATTATCTCTCCCACCTTACATTTCTAATCCTGTTAACATAGGCTTCTTATTGTGAAAGAATTGGAAATTAGGGTGTGAAATGAGCAAATGGTAATTTGCTTAATTTACGCTGCGTGACTCATATATTTGACATAGATTAACTAAGTAGATAGGTAGGAATTTAGAATTTTATAAAAATTGCAGCTAACGTGCAAAATCAAATGCTGGTTGGTTTCCCGTAAGGGAACTTGAAATGGCATACAAACTCTCCGGAAATATGAGTACACGACATAAAAACAATGATAATTTTATGATTATTTTTTGGCATTATACTATTTTTATTTTTACGTATATTAAAAGTGTCATAGAAATATAACTTCTCTTTTTTTTTTTAACTTGGTTGTCAAGCGCACAATGATATATCTTCCAGAAGAGAATAGTTTTAAAATGATCATTTCCACTTTACTTTCTGATTACATTATTAATGCGGAAATCGACGGAGGCTGAGAAGAGTTAATAAGTGGTTTCCAGTCCAATTTTCCTTTAATGAAGAGAATATCAGATTTCCGGCTCAAATTTCAGATATCCATTCTCCTTTATTGGATTGTATCAGAAGTAATTACATTAGCCCTAAGTCAGAAGTGGCTTTCCAATTCCGGAATGTAACTGGATCATTTTAGTCATCAGTCCGTTTTGTAAGTTTAATTTGAAGAAGTAAGTCTGGTAAAGTTTTAGGAAAACGAAATTTACAACGAAGGGAAAAATGTTTGCATCAAGTTAGTGATTGCAATCCATCATTTACAGAGTAAAAGTGGGTGTATACTAGTGCTGAAAAATAAAAAATAAAAATATCTCCATTAATATGATATGCAGAGAATAAAAACCATTGGGCACCAATTGTTAGAAATTTAATTTTCAATATGATTGCTTATATAATATAGTCCTACTCATTTCATATTAACAATACGCTGTTACATCGTGAAACAATTTATTTGATGCTTTAAAACCAAATATTGTTTTCACTTATATTTTACTGAGTAAGATATGTGCAAATATTTTCGGGATGACGTCATCATTTTGGCTATTTACTACACGATTTTTTTGGTAGGTACCAGACTCGATATTTAACAGTTTCGTGAAAAGCTAAATATTATAATAGGCAATTGCTGGGGTGTGTTTAACACTTTTACTGCCAAATGACGATATGAAGATCGCTGCGCTTGCGAAAAGTATCATCGTCAATATATCCTTGAGCAAGCGTTCACCTATTATACGCATCAAATTTAGTTCTGTATTTAGAAATAACTCTATAAATCTTTATATGTGGTCAAATTAGTTACATTGTAATTAAATAATTATTAATTAGAACTTTTTGCTTTCAGCTGGTTTGTGCCGAAGCACTGTATACACTAGAGCAGGGATTCCTGATTATTTTGGGTAAGCGATTCCTTTTCCAAAATAAACTCTAATACCTAAGACCCCCATTCCCAAATTAAATAAAAAATCCTATCTCTAGTTTTTTTTTCTCATATTGATTCAAAATAGTTACCAATTTAAAATCCTATTGGTTAGTTAAGTGAACACTAAACTTGACATCATTTTCTCCTCAAAATATAACCAAATTAATTGACCAAAAATTTTGTAAATATAAAGTTTAATTAATAATTATTAATACAAGTTATGTAAAAACACATGAGTTGGTAACTATTTTGTTGACGAAAATACATTAATATCGCAAAGGAAACGTAAAAAATAAAAATTTCAGTGTGATGGATGAAGCTTTGTGACTTTCTACCAATTTAGGTATATCTGGTTCAATATTGGTGAGTTACAGCTTCACTTACAGCTAGGCCTCGTTGACCCCCAGAATCAGTTTTCATTTATGTTGACAATTTCATAGATTTGGACCACTTTGGGAATCCCGGGGTTAGAGCTGTTAGAAGTTCCACATGGGATTGATTCTTGGAATTTCCTTTATCCCAATCTGTTTATGATTGTTATCAGATATGTGTGATTGTGATTGTGTCACATCACAATTTTTTTAAGCCCTAGTTAATTCGTCAAAATCCCCAGGTTATCATCTCACAAGAACCTGCTTCGGCGCGGTAATAAAGGGGCTAAGAGGTGGGAATAATTGAAAATTCAAAATATGTATCTCCATTGTCATGAATTGGATCGCAAACTTAAGTATACCAAATCCAAGTTGGAATTTAAATTCTCTACAACTATAGTTTTATACAGGTTTTCTGTAACTTGAACATCAACGCAGTTATATGTAATTTTTTTTTTGGTTGTTTTTTTAATTTTTACGCCCACTTGTACTCATCCAATTTTCACCTAGAGTACCTCAGGCAATAAACATATCGCAACTAGCAAATATTTTGATTTCTTTTTACTTAGGCTTCTTACAACTGGGAGAAATAGGAAATAGAATGATAAATGAGTTCATTAGCACGGCCATATTTCACGTGGTCGTGGAAATTTTCTTAGTTCACCGCTCAGTAGTTCAATCCTCCTGTAGGTATGTCCCGTCAATTTTCCATAAGAATCGTTTTTGTAAAAACCATTTACTGGTGATTTGTTTTCCTACTCTTAACTAAAGACCACTTACTATTCATGACAGATTATAGTATGGAAATAACTTTTTATCGTAAGCCCCTATCAAATGTTTTTCTATATCTCATACTTCTAATCAAAATTATTTTAACATAATCCCCTTATCAAATTTATTTTATCATAGACTCTTAATCAATTTTATTTCGTTATTCATAGTTTTCCAGGAAATATCAGTTATAGAAAATGCTTGAGATTTTCCAAATATAGCAATTTTCCAAAGAAGTATTCTGTTTCTACTTTCGAATTACTTATGTAGTGAACCGAACGAAATTTTTAAATATTCTACAAATCTGCTTAGTTTACGAAGCCCATGCGAGACGGAATTTTTCTGTATGACGAAGAACATTTTCTCCTAACGTATATGACTCCTAGACAAATATTAATAATCTTATAAAAGTATAAAAGTATAAAGTCCGTCACGCAGGGGCTGTGAAAACCTAGCAGATTTGTTTGAATGACATGCTACTCTCATCTCACGAATATTATACACTCTCACACACACACACACACACACACACACACACACACACACACACACACACACACACACACACACACACACACACACACACACATACACACACACATATATATATATATATATAAATATATATTCCATATATTTTCTACGTTGTTTCAAACTTCGTCGCTGGGAACTTATTACTGGTGTTATTTCCAGCATATCTCCAGCGGTGTCTGTTATGTAGTGGTCCACGATATTTCGCCGAAATTCCATCCAGCTTCTTCTGGCGGTCATATTTTTGTTGTGCTTCTGGCAGCTCTTAATGACGAGTCTGCCGAATCGTGGTCCTTATATATGTTATCCCCACAGGTGGTGGGGGAACCTTCAACCATTGGTTGGATTTGTTCGCCACGGTGTTGCGGGTCTTCAGTGCGCCTTCTCGGGGTCAGGAGAGGTCTCCAGACTGCGGGCAGGAGAAATCCATCATCTTTATTGAAGTTCAGCGGCCGTTTGAAGATCTCTACCGCTTCCCGCACCAGTCTCCTTGTCCTGTGCTCTTCTCTGGACAATACTTTGACTTGGTCAAAGAGCATTTGGCCCCCGCATGAAATGCCATGAGTGGCGACGGCCGATGTTTTGGTCCTGCCATATTTGTAGTCGGCCGTGTGCTGCCCAATCCTTGTGGCGACCTTTTTCCCGGTTTGGCCTACATAAACCGAACCGCACGCACACGGCAATAGGTAGACCCCCTTGTCCTGCAAGTACTGTTTATCCTTGGCCGTGCCCAACAATTCAGCCATCCGGTCCACCGGCCTGTAGGCGACGTCCAGATCGTGTTTCCGGAGCCACCTGCCTACCCTCTCGCTCACTCCGCCTACGTAGGGTATTGCTACCCTCCTTTTCAACTCCGTCTCTTCCGCAGGTCTTTGGTTACGTGAGAGGCTGGCCTTAACCTCGTTGAGGGTCCTTCTGATCTCCCAGCGTCTGTATCCGTTCGATACCAATTCATTGGTGAGGAGCTCCAACTCCTTCTTCAGCAATTCTGGGCGGTTACAGAGTCTTCGTGGGGAATACCTCATCCAGTGTGAAGAACTCGGGGCACATGGTGGAGATCTTGAAAGAATTAAAAATAAACGAGGGTGACCTTCTTGTTAGTTTTGACGTACAGTCGCTCTTCACCAACGTCCCAGTGAAGGAAACCGTTGAGCTGGTCGAGAAGAAAGGATGGTTGGACGGCCCCTTGCTGGAAATTTTCAAGATATGCCTAACGTCCTGCTATTTCCAATTCAAGGACGTCACTTATCGGCAGAAGGACGGTGTCGCGATGGGAGGCCCCCTGTCTTCACTAGCGGCTGACGCGTTTATGGAGGAGTTCGAGGACAGGGCAATAAGTGATTACCCCCTGAAGCCCAAGCTGTGGAAGCGGTATGTGGACGACGTCTTTGCAGTTTGGCCCCACGGGGAGGACGAATTGACCGCGTTCCTGAGCCACCTAAACAACCGTCACCCGTCTATTAGGTTTACCATGGAGAAGGAAGTGAACGGCAGACTCCCATTCCTGGACCTCCTCATCATAAAACTGGACAATGGCGAACTGGCGCACACTGTCTATAGGAAGCCCACCGCCACGGGACGGTATCTCCATGCGAGCTCCCACCATTACCCGGGACAGAAGAAAGGGGTCATAAGAACCTTGGCCCATAGAGCTTTCAGACTCTGTAACCACCCAGAATTGCTGAAGAAGGAGTTGGAGCTCCTCACCAATGAATTGGTATCGAACGGATACAGACGCTGGGAGATCAGAAGGACCCTCAACGAGGTTAAGGCCAGCCTCTCACGTAACCAAAGACCTGCGGAAGAGACGGAGTTGAAAAGGAGGGTAGCAATACCCTACGTAGGCGGAGTGAGCGAGAGGGTAGGCAGGTGGCTCCGGAAACACGATCTGGACGTCGCCTACAGGCCGGTGGACCGGATGGCTGAATTGTTGGGCACGGCCAAGGATAAGCAGTACTTGCAGGTCAAAGGGGGTCTACCTATTGCCGTGTGCGTGCGGTTCGGTTTATGTAGGCCAAACCGGGAAAAAGGTCGCCACAAGGATTGGGCAACACACGGCCGACTAAAAATATGGCAGGACCAAAACATCGGCCGTCGCCACTCATGGCATTTCATGCGGGGGCCAAATGCTCTTTGACCAAGTCAAAGTATTGTCCAGAGAAGAGCACAGGACAAGGAGACTGGTGCGGGAAGCGGTAGAGATCTTCAAACGGCCGCTGAACTTCAATAAAGATGATGGGTTTCTCCTGCCCGCAGTCTGGAGACCTCTTCTAACCCCGAGAAGGCGCACTGAAGACCCGCAACACCGTGGCGAACAAATCCAACCAATGGTTGAAGGTTCCCCCACCACCTGTGGGGATAACATATATAAGGACCACGATTCGGCAGACTCGTCATTAAGAGCTGCCAGAAGCACAACAAAAATATGACCGCCAGAAGAAGCCGGATGGAATTTCGGCGAAATATCGTGGACCACTACATAACAGACACCGCTGGAGATACGCCGGAAATAACACCAGTAATATATTTTCTATTTCCAACAAAAAAAAAAAAAAATTCGAATGAGTAAAAGTGGGTGGTCAATAAAATCATAATTGATAGCACCAAAACACTAATCATATGATATATATCATATAACAAAGATCCGTTGAAAATAATATTTGGAATTTATGCTTAGAATAAAGCGTTTCATGTTATTTTCCCTATGATGACTAAAAGTGGGAGTTTAATGACAAAAACGAAAAAACGTCAATATCTTCTGTTAATATTGGAGATAGCGATGTGTATACGACAACATTTATACATCATTAAATTTGCAATAAGAGTGTATCTATATAATTTATCTATACGACGCATAATAACGAAGATATTTGGGGAATTTTCGAAATTCCCTCCTCTAAACCCTTCCCGTTGTTCGATTTCATCAGTTAACGAATTCTATCTTTAGTTTTATACAAGACGTTCAAGTACCTGTTTTGTTAACGATCAAACAAAAACTACGAACGCTAGAGCGGGAACAGACAAAGTATATATGTGCGTTTGTGTGTGTGTGTGTGTGTGTGTGTGTGTGTGCGAGCGAGTGTGTGGCGCGCGTGCGCGCGTCTGCGTGTGTAAGCCCTCATTCTCGTCATCTCAGAGCCAGTATTCGAGATTATTATTAATAGTTACTGCCCCTAAAGACTCTTGGTGTATCTCTGAAACATTCTGGATGGTAGAGGAACCAATTGATCAGCATCAATAAAAAGACCTTGTTTTCTTCTATTGTTTTAATTTATGCAGAGTGCACTTTCGGAGTCAGATCTCCAAAGTCAGTGCCTCCAGATTAGAGCATTATAGCCTGGACAAAAGTAAGAAGTCGCACGGCGGTTTTTGTCCAGGCCAAAAAAAAGGTAATGACGATGGAGTGCTGACTCTGTGTATGTGTACTTGGCATAAATTAAAACAATAGTAGAGGACAAGGCCTTTTTATTGATCCCGTGAATCTTGGTGTATGTTTAAGTATATGGTAATGATTTTTTACCCATATTTATGGTGAAACCTTTTTTCAAAAATATGGAAAATAAGTGTTATTATGTTTATTTTTATCAGCAAGTAAATGTATATTTTTATTTTACTCTTCGTAAAGTATTAATATTTAGTTTACTGTTAGTACTAACGTTTATTTTATTTATTTATGTTTATTGTTACGAGTATATTTACATTATTATTCTTAGAAAATAAATCAATTTATTAAAATAATTATAATGGGTTGTTACGAACTCCTTGTTTAAAGTTTTGGGGCAAAATCCATAAAATGTTATTCATTTATTCAGTAATGCGAAAATACATCGAATAAACAGTAACAGAATTCTTCCTAATGAAGTAAAAACTTGCTTCCGAAACTTCAGTGTAATATCAACTAAACGAACTGAATAATCGACTTTGCCGTCTTGTATAAATTTCCATTTAAAGCATTAGATATGGTGGATAATAAGTTCTTTATTATTTGGTAGAGTTTAATTTCTTGAACAATTGTCAGAAAAACGCCGTCCCAATTCACACACGGACATTTTCATCAGTTGCAATTGCTATCCCGGACACGTTTTAACTCATCCGGAGCATTTACTTTTCTCATCAGCTGTCCGGCTGGCTCAGCTAAACCAATACAGCAGTGGGAGATATATCTGTGTCACATACCTCTTATTCAATTAGTACTCATCGAATGGAACTCGTTGTTCAGTCCCACCCCAGGCCAGAAAAACACAGCTCTTAACACAAATGAACGTATACGCGAAGTAAGAACTCCAACGGTGTTAAACTTTACTATGAGAAAAAGTCCGTCATGCAGGAGCTGCGTAAACTAGATTTCCCACGTGAAGTTTTACAATAGAGAAATCTGCATACTGGTAACAGTAGTAGTAACGAGTCCCTAAACAAATTACACGAGAGCAGAACAGTTACGGAAACTAACTTTCGGCGGAAAGTCCCGACTAGAACCGACTTCAGCCGATCTCATCTCTGTTATCCTCGCACACGTAATAAGAATTCCAATATCTCGGTTAATATTCAAAATAGAGAATAAATATATAAATCAATATTTATAGTAAATTTATTTTGCATTAAGATTGGCTCTATACAATTTTTCGATCCGACGCATAATAACGGAGATTTTTCGAATTTTCGAAAATTCCCCCTCTAACCCCCCCCCCTCCCGCTGGTCCGATTTCGGCCATTAACGAGCTTGATCTTTCTTTTTCATTAAACGATTAAATATCGAGTTTGGTAACGATCAAACAAACATTGCGACCGCTAGAGCGTTACAGACAAATGTTGGAATAATGAATCATTCCCAATCCACTTTACTCCTGAATGATGATTCAGGTAAAAAAGAAATACAAGCAGGGTAATGTTGTTTATGACATCTATTTAATATCATACAAGAGGAATACGTTAATATGGAAAGAAACATGGGAGGTAAATAAACAAAAAAGAAAAAAATAATAATTCTAAATCTAGAACTAAATTAATTAAAAAATATAATTCTTACTGATAACGGAGCGAGACGAAACCTTAAATTTAAGTAAATAATAAACGTGCCCTAGTCGTATGATTTTATAAAATAATAGTTCATAGTATTTTCAAATAACCTTTAAACTAAATTATTTCAATCTTCCAGTCAAAATGAACTATTCAGATCAAATTACAAAAATAAGAAGATGCTTCCAAAATATTTCGTAAAGATGTATTTTGTAGTTATTGAAACTTTTTGAATTTAAAAAATAATAGCCATCAAATAATGCTACTCTTCAAATAGTATTTGTGAATGTTAAGCCAAGTATTATAATCTGCAGTTGCTTTCCAAAATAAAATAACTATCGATTTCAAAATAGGTATTACTTAATCAATGTTCGTGACCAGTGGAGATTAAGGGATAAATGATTATGTGATTACACCTATCATTTGCTAGCTATTCATGACATAGATACCAGGTAAATGCTGTTTTACAAATTAGATTTTAACTATTGAGGGAGGTTCAAATTTCCCCTGTCAATTCTTATTCAAGCGAAGAATTAATTAATAAAATATTACGTAACTTTAAAGTGATTATTCAAGTTTCTAATGAAAATTCCTATGAATGGATAATTCAATGGCATCCGTCTTTTATATATATATATATATATATATATATATATATATATATATATATATATATATATATATTGTTTCGTTTATTAAAAAAATTTCGGGAGATTGTGAGTTATTGCACAGAAACACTGCACTGCACTCATATTCACAAAGAACACGGCACTGTACTGCTCTTCAAATAAGCACGATACTGCATTGAGCTTTAGATAAAACACTGTACCGCAACTAAAAGCACTCTTCACTAAAGCTGCACTGAACGCACTGGTATTCAATAGAAGAGAACTGAGAAAAAAACTAATCGTCGGGCGAGCTGGGCCGCTTTTATAGACGGGTGGCGAGATCAAAGGAAAAGGGCCCAGTATGACTTAGATCCCCGACAGTTGTCACCGAGAACATTCCGGGAGCCAACGGTACTGCTATGTCGGTCGCTTTAATCTACTTCGTACTTCTTAAATACGTGATTAACTCTGTGTAATTTTGCATGTACGCAGTTTTCGCAACAGTAGATTATCTTTTGCTACTATTAAACAGAGAAAATTGGCGCGAGTTCTTAAATGCATAATTATAAAAAACCCGATTTTTATATGCAGCCTGGTAAAGAGCTGCTTAATTTTCAAGATAATAAATAATAATTTATGGAAATACTTCCATAATTTTATGGTCTAGTTACTGTTTTTTTGTTGTGATAGAATGAATTAAACTATTTATTCCAGTTTTTTAAAACTCAAATAATTTAAAACTAAAAAAACTCTCTTTCTTCATCATAATCACTGAAATATGACTTCTGAAAATTTCTTTTTTTCCCACGGTTCTATTTTTGTACAAATAATTACTTAATTAAAACCGAAACATGCTTCCTCATTTAACTGCTCAATATATTAAACCATATTACAGAGTATGAATTGAGAATATTTATTCTGAATATGAATTTTGAAACAGATACTGTTCCCCCTCCTCCAGAGAGATCTGTTGCTGCCATTGCACTCCTCCACTAATGATTGGTTCATTATGCTGGAGTGTTGATAACTGGAGATTACAGCCCGGCACAAAGTGACTGTCCACAAAGCCATCTGTTTCCACCTCAATTTGACTGATTAAAGGCCTCGAGGCTATTATGCCTTCATCATCACAACAATGCCTGCGTTTTAAAAAGCCTCAAACACCATTATTATAAGTTTATTTTAGATTTTAATGAACATGTGACACTTATAACCAGGAATTTAAGCTAAAATTATAGTTTTGAAGTGTTTTTTTTTTTTTTTTAAATTTCGAACTGTGCGAAAGACAGGGTTCATTTCTCAAAAACGTCAGTGAAAAAAGCTCCAAAATACAGATACAAATTTTCTCCATTGAAGAACTGAAAAAACGAAGCATAAATTCGTAATCGGGATCGAAAAAATGTATATTTCTAATCTTGCTGGAAATTTAATTTTTTTTTTCTATAAATGATGTTCGTTAAACTTTTTCTTTTAAGCCGAGCACCTCCTCCAAGGGCCGGCCACAGGCGGCGTAGTGAAGACAGCGCTCAGGGACCGTCACAGCCTTTCCGTCCATCAAAGATCTTTACCTTCATAGCTCCTTACTTCCTAATATAGTTTATTTCTACCCATACCTCTGATCTACTCTCCAAAGGGCCTAGCGACGGAGGCGGCTGCAGCATGACCCATCAGCGGGCTCCGTGAGGGCCGAGCGATCTGCCGGGGGACAGAGCGAACGGCCCTCACTCCCGGAGCACCGGCAGTATATATTTAAAAGTGAGCTTTATCCATCTCACAGCCATTTTCCCTCCATTGGCTCAGCCATCCGTTGCAGGACACCTCCTGAACAATGTTTCTCCAAAAAATGAATACCTATATCTAACTCTCCAAATATATTAAACCTCGTATCGCAATCATTAACTAATAATAATAATATTGACTGCTAAACATAATGGAATTATTAATTATACATATTAAAATATTTTAATCAACAATCTACAAAAACGGTTTGGCGTTAATGACCAAAATGGTTGACACGCCACAAAAAAAAAAAAAAAAAAAAAAAAAAAACTTTTTCTTTCTCTCACACATATACTATGATATTTGTTTTTTTTTTAATTTACAACCTTCAGTTAACCCAGCCTTTTAGTTATTCCACATTAACAATATATCATGAAAGGTATTACACCAAGTGGATCTTTACTCCGTAAACATACATGCAATGATGACGTCTTCAATTAAGATGTTTTGTTTTTAACACAAAAATATTAATTTTATATGTTTCATAATCGATAATTAATGGTTTCATGTAACACTGAAGACCATATATGTCAATGACTGAAATCGGGTACGGAGTAGATATAGGTGGAGGGATTTGAAAAATCAAAAATGTTTTTAAACCAATCCTGTTAAACAATTAATGCTGTACAATTTTTGTTCGATATATTTTATGGTAGCTCGAATATTAAGCGAGTTATTCGTATTTTTTTTGTTTTCTATCTGAAGTTTTTTACTTAGAAATAATGAATATATGATGACATGAGGTATTCAGTGTGTCATTCAGCGCATAGGAAATCTGCTTAGTTTACACAGCTCCTCCGTGTTGGACTTTTGTAATTGTTCTAGGACCGAGTTGGTGTGACCTCATCTAGCCATACATTCTCTATTAATATGTAAAAAACCTATGAGTAGAAGCGGAGCGCGAAAATTGAAAGGAATTATGAATAACTCGATTTAGGTATATTACGAAAAAATGTATAGAATAACAATTGTGAAGCATCAGTATTTTTAGAAAACTAGTTCTATAACATTTTTCGATCCAACTCATAATAACTGATGTATTTCAAATTTACTAAATACCCTCTCTAAATCCCGTCTCCCGCTGGAGCGATTTCTGCCTAACGAACTCTATGTTTTCTTTTATATAAAATAATTAAATATCGAGGTTGAAACGATCAAACAAACATTGGGATCGCTAGAGCGTTAAGACACACACACACGTGTGTGTATATACAATTTTAAACGGCCCTCATTTTCGTCATTTCCTGTGTAGGATCGATGGACATTTGAGGAAATGTTTCAAAAATCGCATCATGAGTACTACCTCAATAGCTGATTTCTCTTAAAGTAAATCTACTAGAAGCAGTTGTTTCACTGAAAAGTGAAAAAAAAGTGCAAATGTATTTCGTTAATATCAGAGTTAGTTGAGTCCGATAACTTTAGAAAATTAAATTAGCATCAAGTTCGGTTTTTTAAAATTTTCAGATCTTGCTCAAAATAGGGGAGACATTTTGCGTTTCCTCCATCCTCCTCTTTGTTTAAAGAAATGTATCAATAGTCTTTCTTGAGTTCATCCTCAAAAAAAAGAGTTCTCTGAGTACTAGGATCATGGACTTTATTCCAACAGAATGTATTGTAGTAATCCACCGATGGATTTTTACCTTGTAAGATACAGTAGGCAATTCATAATGCTTGGGAAATTTAATGAACGACTAGGAATGAGGCAACACATGGTATTTTATAGCATATATTCTCTTCTCTCATTAGGGAGAGAGAGAGAGAGAGAGAGAGAGAGAGAGAGAGAGAGAGAGAGAGAGAGAGAGAGAGAGATATTTAACAGCAAATGTGCTTATAAATTTAAAGCAGGCCCTGCTACCACAGACCCTCACTATAACCTGTAATATTACACTTTATATACCACAAACCGACCGACTCTCCTCCCTTTGGTTCTGCAGGCAAAATTTAATGAATATATTTTCAACAAAGCAGGAATGTTCGTTGAAGTATCCCGGATCTGACATATCTCCTATAATTATAAAGCTCTTCAGCCGTAGTCTGTGACATAATATTGTAACTACTACTATTACATTGGACTTACAAACGACACGGACAAACTCGCATCCCAGAGACAATCTTTTGACTTTAACTTACTGGCCCTACCAGACTTACATTTACAAATACTACAGACAATATTAAATGAATGGCAAAAATGTTGGCATAGAACTGCCGAAAACCATTTGCGAGAAATAAAGCCTTGAATAAGCGAATGGCCATCCAGCAGACGTGACAATTGACTAGACGAAGTTGTACTAACTAGACTTAGGATAGGACAATCACATTTAAAGCATTCATAGCTCATGATGACAACAGAGAGACCTATATCCAGAACATGCCATCATGAACCATTGAGCACATACTGACCAACTGCAGGAATATTGAATACTTAGAGATTCCACATATGTATGAAAATCTTAAAGGCATGAGCTCACATATCAACAATACACTAAATCACCTTAAAAATTGAATGGCTTATTATAAGGAAAGCGTTAGTGCTAATTCACATACCGAGTTTGGTTTAGTTCGGTTGAGTCTTTTGTGCCAAATAAAATTGTGGACTCCCGCTATAGTTTTTAGCGTATAACTCATTTATACTTCCGTATACGGCAAAAGTGCATATAACAAAAGTTACTCTAAATAACAACATGAACAACTTTTGTGATGTGCATATTTGCAGAAAAAGCAATAGGAAACGAAATATCACTATATTTAATTTCAGGCCTCCCTTATAACCCCCACTCCTGCCCTTCCCTAGAAATGTTAGTATGGCTTGTTATAAGAAAAGCGTTAGTCCTAATCCACATACCGAGTATGGTTTAGTTCGGTTGGGTCTTTTGTCCCTAATAGAATTGTTCACTTCCGCTATAGGTTTTAGCGTATATCTCGTTTATAATTCGGTATACGAAAAAAGTGTGTATTACAAAAGTTACTCTAAATAACAAAATAAACAACTTTTGTTATGTTCATATTTGCCGAAAATCCAATAGGAAACGAAATATCGCTATTTTTAATTTCAGGTCTCCCTTATAACCCCCACACCTGCCCGTCCCTAGAAATGTTAGTTAGGTTTGTTATAAGGAAGGCTTTAGTACTAATTCACATAGCGAGTTTGGTTTAGTTCGGTTGAGTCATTTGTGCCAAATAAAATTGTGGACTCCCGCAATAGTTTTTAGCGTGTAACTCATTTATACTTCCGTATACCGCAAAAGTGCATATAACAAAAGTTACTCTAAAGTACAAAAAAAACAACTTTTGTTATGTGCATACTTGCTGAAAAAGCAATAGGAAACGAAATATCGCTATTTTTAATTTTAGGCCTCCCTTATAACCCCCACTCCTGTTCGTCTTAGAGAATATTAATATAGACTAAAGTCTAAGTTGGGCTAGTAGTAATATACATACCAATTTTCATAAAATTCGGTTCAGCCGTTTATGCGTGAAAAGGTAACAAACAAACAAACAAACAGACACGAAAGAAACAAAATGCAGTTATGGTGTCTATGACATGTGAAACGAAAAGTTATCGTGAAATTTCGCGAAAAAAATCAATGTACAGACAGAGGTTACAATTTTATATATATATATATATATATATATATATATATATATATATATATATATATATATATATATATATTTGTCTGTTAATGCTCTAGCAGTCACAATTTTTGATTGATCGTTACCAAACTCGATATTTAAATGTTTCATGTAAAAATAAAGATTAAGTTCATTAATGGCTGAAATCGGACAATAGAGGGGGGGGGTTTAGAGAAGAGGATTTTTGAAATTTGACAAATCTCCGTTACTTTGCTTCGGATCGAAAAATTGTATAGAACCAATCTTATTGCACATTAAATTTACTATAAATATTGTTTAGTCTCTATTAATATGCATTTATTCTCTATTTTGAATTTTAACCGAGATATTTGCATTTTTATTGTGTGTGCGGATAACGGACGAGATGAGATCGCCTAACGTCGGTCCTAGTGAGTTTCGGCCAAAAGTTAGTTTGGCCGTTTCCGTAACTGTTCGGCCCTCGTGAAATTTCTCTATTGTAAAACTTCATGTGGGAACTCAGCCTAGTTTACACAGCCCCTGCGTGACGGACTTTATTTTTTGATTTTGACGTAGTGAAAAATTGATTGCAAATTTGAACAATTTTAGATAATATAAATGTATAAGTATATAGAAATAACATATTATTCTTTTTTAATAAACCAATTTAAATTGTTGTCGTAAAAACTAGTATAATGCTTATTTGTTTTTATTTCATATTGTTTAGTATTGACCCAAATCGCCTAGTTTTGGGTGTTCCTGTATAAATAAATATTAAAAAAATAATAATAATACGAGAACAAAATCAATCACGCTGGAGCTAAGTAAACTAAACAAATTACCCACGCGCTGGATGACAGTGACTAGTGATATAATACCAATCTATATTCTTTATTTCCAAATAAATATCCAAAGAGTAGAAGTGGATGGTGAATAAAATCATTGATGAATTAATCACACAACGTATTTGCATGAATCTCATCTAGTACATATCTCTCGAAAACAATAATTAATATTTAGCCTGAAATACACTGTTTCGTGATATTTTGGCACATTGTTTTAAATGCGACACCTAAAACCGGACATTTGATGAAGGCTGAAAAGCTGTACCGAAGAACATTTATATAAAACTAAATTTATGGTTTACATATAATTTATATATGAATTTTCGATCCGATCCACAGTAAGGGATATATTTTGAATTTTTGATTTCAACCAACGATAAACAAAAACAGCGACTTCTTGAGTAGAAACAGACAAGTAAATAAACACACACGTCCACATCGATGGACATTTAAAGGAACATTTATGAGTATGACCTCAATAGCTGATTTCCATTAAGGTTCTGCTAAATATAACCTGAAAGGCAGGTAACCATCACTCAAGACTGGAAATTACAAAGTATTTACAAATAATATACAAATATTTTAAATTATATTAAACTAAATGACGCTTGATGGAGTCTAGTATTCCGCTATCAGCCTACAAACGATTTTTAAAAATTGTGATGGGAGGTCGTCTCATTAATAAAACGATTGAATTTTAACTACATCCAATATTCCCTTGAAAGGGGATGGAATAGTCATCCCATTATACACTTCCATTTAGACTAAGTGGTTTTATGAATAAAAAATGAACGAAAAAAAAAATAGAATTACTTAGCTGGTGCTTTCATTTAGTTCCTGGGCTTAAAAGAATTGAATTTATAAGTTATTGAATTTTAATGAGTTCAATAGATAGTTATTTATTGTTACTTAAGGAAATTGTATTAATATCGTATGATGCATTGTACAAATTTGCTGATTTGTAATTGTACTGTATCTCTGCGTCTCATGACTAGACATAATTATGAGCACTGACTCGATAAGTGCTGCAGCCTAGGGCTAGACAACATATTCAGCAATACTCCAGGAGTATTCCATTTGATTCAATTCCTTTCAACAATGCTGCAAGTGCTCCCTACAATGCAGTTCGAGGCCGGAAAGTCTGCATTTTAGCAGATTTCCCTTAAGGAACTTAGCGGACACTTGGTTTCAACAAGAAGGTTCAACTGGTCACACTTCAACAGCATCGAGCGGTTTTGAGGTAACAATTTCGACAGCGCCTCATCTCAATTAGGGGCGAATTGATGTGGCCGGTCCGATCTCCCGATTTGGCGCCTTGTGATTTTTTTGTATTTTTTAAAAAATTTCTTGTATATGTGAACCGTCCATCGATCCTACAAGATTTGATGACCAACATCTAGGAAGAAATTGCCAACATAACCCCGCTATACTGGCACGAATCATAACAATCGCTAGAAATAAGTTCGCTCGGTGTATAGAGAATAAGGGTCTTCTCCTCCCTGATTTGAACTTCAAAACGAACTAAAACAAAACTTACTTAAGTGTCTATATTATAAAAAAGAAATACTAATTTTCTGATACATTCAAGTTCGTTAATGGCTGAAATTGGAAAAGTAGGAGGGGGAGTAAGTAGAGGGTTTAGAGGGGGATTTTCGAAAATTCAAAATATCTCCGTCCCTATACATCAGATTGAAAATTTATATTTAGCCAATCTTATTGCAAATTAAATTTTCAATAAATATTCTTATATATTTTTTTTCTCCATCTTGAATATTAACTGAGATATTTGATTTTTCAGTTTTCAGCTTTCAGTTCAGTTGTCACTCATGCCACATAAACAATACTCTGTTATATAATAAACCACTTTATTCGAAGCTTAAATACTAAATATTGTTTTTAAGAGACCTTTATTATACAAGATACATGCAAATATGATCTGCTGATCACCCCTCCCCACCGCCTTAAGTTCTTGGACTACTAAAATTTGAGTGGTTGAGATAAAAATTATTCTGATTCATTATAAATTTCAGTACTGGATATAGTTTATAGTTTTAAATAAAATTAATATTTTATATTAAGATATATTTGAGTAGGTAATCGTTTTTATTTCTGGTGAAGAATATTTCTATCTATCGGTTCAGCTGCGCGAGTTTGGCAAACCTGTTTGTTTACAATTCAGACGTTTTCCGTTGGGAGGTTAATAAAATTGACTGAATGATTTCTCATTACCGTTTGTATTGATTCTCTTAATATTTCACTTCATGGGGGAAATCTGCTTAGTTTATGCATCCCCTTCGTGATGGACTTTTTTTTTTTCATTTAATTATTTATTATCTATATTTGCATTTCAATGTTAGTTGCTCGTATGTATAGGTGTTACATGTATTCTATAATTTATGTTATATTTAAAAGGAATGGAGCATGTTAAAGAAATAAACTACCATTTTCTAAAAGTAGAAGATTATGGAAAGCATTAATAGCATCAATGCAGCCACTTGGTCAGTGGCAGGTCTGTCAATCTCTTTTGGGCGTTTAAAATAAAGTACTATGAATAGATTTTTTAACTCGTTTTTTCTTTCATAGTGATTATTTAAATAATAGATAATATTATTAAGCAGCATATTCTTTTGAGGAGTAAGGACGACTACCCTTCCTAACTTTTTTTGGGAGAAGATGAAGAAGTTTTTTGGGGTGAAAATGAGGAATGTTGGTGATTCTCGGAACGAGATGTTCGAAAGGATATGGATTGCTTTAGTGTGCGATTTTCGGTGGCGATATGTAGAAAAAGTCCGTCACGCAGGGGCTGCGTAAACTAAGCAGATTTCCCACGTGAAGTTTAGTAATAGATAAATATACATACTGCTAACACAACACCACCGTGAATAAATACAAACGGAAATAAGAAATGTTTCATCCAATTTCAATAACCTGCCGACAGGAAGCGTTGGGTTAGAAATGTAAACAAACACCCGTTTGTTTCCGCCTCACACCGGAAAGAAACACAATTACTGAAATATATCTGAATATAAGTTATTAATTTGATTGAAAACTATTTACTATAATTAGCAATGTTATTTATAATGAATCAGAATAATTTCTATCTCAATCAATCAAATTTAAGTAGTCCAAAAACTTAAGAAGGGGGGGGGGCACCAGAACATATTTGCATGTATCTCGTATAATAAAGGTCTCGTAAATACAATTTTTGGTATTTAAACTTCGAATAATGTGTTTTATTATGTAGCAGAGTATTGTTTGTGTAACATGAGTAGAAGTGGCGGTTTGCTGATGGCTGAAAACTGAAAAATGCAAATATCTCGGTTAATATTCAAAATAGAGAATAAACGTATATAACAATATTTATAGTAAATTTAATTTGCAATAAGATTGGTTATATACAATTTTTCGATCCGGCCTATGGTAACGGAGATATTTCGACATTTCAAAAATCCTCCCCTCTAAACCCCCCCTCCCCCTGGCCCGATTTCAGCGGTTAACGAACTTGATCTTTCTTTTTACATAAAACGACTAAATATCGAGTTTGGTAACGATTAAACAAAAATTGCGACCGCTAGAGCGGTAACAGACAAATATATAGATATATATATATATATATATATATATATATATATATATATATATATATATATATATATATAGATATATATATATACAGTTTTGAACGGACCTCATTTTCGTCATCTCCTGGGTAGGATCGATGGACATTTGAAGAAAAATTTCAAAAATCGCGTCATGAGTACAACCTCAATAGCTGATTTCCCTTAAGGGAAATCTGCTAAAATGAAATACTTAAGAGGAAAAACGACAATGATTTCTTTCTCGGAAGCGGGGAAAAAGTATGATTTCAACTTAGATTCCGTCTTGTTAACAGATGACTTCTCGGAAATGAAAGTTGACGGAGCTGTTGGTAATTAAATTTCCAAGCGAGCATTTTCCTTAAATGTTTTTCCCATGATTCTTCTGAATATGAGAGTCGGGAATTTAACACTCTTGTTCGTCGTCATGGACTTTAATAAAAATACGAGTCATAACGTAATCGATCACTTTCGTCCAAGATAGTTTTAGCAGATTTCACTTGATAAGGAAATTATCGAAACATTTCCTCAAATGTTCATCGATCCTACCTAGGAGATGACAAAAAGTAGGTCCGCTCAAAATTTTATATATATATATATATATATATATATATATATATATATAAAATTGTAACCTCTGTCAAGACAAACAAAAGACCTCATCTTAGATACATGGCAAACCGACTGGACTAACACAAGTACTGAAAACAAACTTCGAGCTATAAAGAACACTATTTGCATGTGGCCATCAAGTTTCAGAAACTCTAGGAGAGAAGAAGTAGTTCTCTTGAGACTTAGAATCGGCCACACTCAATTAACACACACATACTTAATGACAAAGACTGACAGACCTACTTGCTCAACGTGTAACACTCCCTTGACGATAAGACATATACTGACAGAATGCCGAAAACGAAAAAACCAGGACTTCCCCTACGACTTACAAGAACTATTGACGGAAGGCAGCCCACACATTAACAATATATTCTCATACTTACACAAAATTGAAATATATGATAACATTTAACATGCATTAATCATCCACCAACTGTATATGTATTTTTTTTTTTTTTTTTTTTTTTTTATTTTTTTTTTTTTTTTTTTTACTTGTTGTTTAGGTATTTATTATTGTCCCTTGTTGTTAATGTATTTGTTATTATTACTTTTTGCTAAGGAATTTGTTATTATTACTTGTTGCTAAGGTATTTATTATTGTTACTTGCTGTTAAGGTATTTTTTGTTATTATTTGTTGTTAAGGTATTTATTATTGTTACTTGCTGTTAAGGTATGTTTTTTGTTATTGTTACCTGTTATTACTTTTGAAAGGGCAAATCACCTTCGATGTGGTGTCCATTAATAAATAAATTGTAAATTGTAAAAAAATTGTTTCTTTGGTGTCTGTTTGTTTGTTACCTTTTCACGCATAAACGGCTGAACCGAATTTTATGAAACTTGGTATGTATATTACTACTAACCCAACTTAGACTTTAGGCTATGTTAATATTCTCTGAGACAAACAGGAGTGGGGGTTATAAGGGGGACTGAAATTAAAAATAGCAATATTTTGTTTCCTAATGCATTTTCGGGTATTATGCACATAACAAAAGTTGTTTGTTTTGTTATATGGAGTAACTTATGTTATATACACTTTTTTCTTATACCAAATCGTAAACGAGATATACGCTAAAACCTATAGCGGAAGTGAACAATTTTATTTGGGACAAAAGACCCAACCGAAATAAATAAAACTCAGTATGTGTATTAGTTCTAACGCATTCATTATAACAAGCCATACCAACATTTTTAGGGACGGGCAGGAGTGGGGGTTGTAGGGGAGGCCTGAATTTAAAAATAGCGGTATTTCGTTTTCTATTCGTTTTTCGGCAAATATGAACATAACAAAAGTTGTTTATTTTGTTTTTTAAAGTAACTTTTATGATATTCATTTTTGTCTTTTAACAAAGTATAAACGAGATATACACTATAAACTAAAGCGGGAATCAACTATTTCATTGGGCACTAACAATTAAACCGAAGTAAAAAAAACTCGGTATATCAATTAGCATTAATTCTTCCATGATTGTAAGCTATATTAAAACTTTTAGGTTCGAACGGGAGTGGGGGTTATAAGGGAGACCTGAAATAAAAATTCGCGATATTTCATTGTCTATTTGTTTTAGACAAACATGCACATAACAATAGTTGTTTACTTTGTTATTTAGATTAACTTTTGTTTTATACATTTCTCCAGGAAAAAGTGTGGAGCAAGTAATTAGCGCAGAAATATTGATATGCTCAACAATTCATTCCAATTTGAACTATGAGGTACCTCACCTGGAAAGATTAATTCAAATCTATGTTAATATTTTGCATTAATAACGGAAATCTATGCATAATGCACAGAAGACGGAAAATATGACAATTTGGATGACAGTAAAGACTTACATAAAAAAATAATTTTATTATTAACAAATGCCAACAACGGGTATTAACCCTAAACACTGGGACGGGTAAATGTCAAAATATTGTGCAAAGTAAAGCCTTCCCAAAAAAAATACCATCACCATTCAGCCTCAAATCAATTCCCTGGCGAAGCCGGGTATCTGAGCTAGTATATATATATATATATATATATATATATATATATATATATACTTGTATGTTATCGCTATTGTGGCATGTTATATGAACTGTAAGCTGTTACATCATGTCACTGTGTGAGATAAATGCAAATATGTTGTGTAATGACGTCATTATCTAATATTTTACATTCTTAACTCGAAAATGTCTATTAGGTCTTCACCATACTCCATATTAAACCATTTCATGCAAAACATCAGTCCTTAGAAGTTAAAAGCTTGAAATAGGGATGGTTTCCAGACTGGGAATAAGGAGGAGTCGAATACTCAAATTATCTCAGAGATCGAAAAATATTATAGACCAATGTTCTTAAAATATTAATGCTCTACAATTGTTGTTCTATACATGCTTATGTAACTCAAATATTAAACGAGGTATTCGGTCTTTCTTGTTTTCAGACTGTAGTAAAGTCATACTTCTATTCATCGAATTATTAATTAGAAGTATAAAATATATGGTCAGGTGAAATCATAAGTGAATAATTCCACCACGTGCGATATTTGCTTAGTTTACGCAGTCCGTGACAGGCGTTTTTTGGGATCACATTGTGAACCTAACATCAAAATTTCATTGTGCAATCTGGTATATTAAATTCTGCGCATTGTTCGTCACGACTTTAAAAATTGGCCTATTGTATATTAACGATAAATGTTGATAGTGAAGTTCGCCATTGGAGAAATAATAGATAAATACAGGAAACTAAACTAATAGAAAACATGATAGACAAACCAATAACAGAGGCAGTTGCTTATTATAGCTTTGTTCAGAAAAAAGGTTTCAATTTTTTTTTTGTTTAAAGTACTTTTTAAATGCATCTTCCTATTATATTTATAAATGAAAGTTAAGGGTGTATTTTTTAATCTATAAAGAATACGTAACCACCATATTTAATATAAACTTTACACATCTAAAACCCGAAAAAACTAATTCTCATTACGGACAACCAACTCAGTACAACTATTGACAGGCTTGAAGATGATGCCATCGCATCGAAAGCACAATGCCAGCCGTACTCAACCATCAGCCAGTGACGACGGTCTCCACCGATAGGTATGACAATAATTCTCATTAGGTTAAGTAAGTAGACGAGTAATTTGAAAGAAAAACTTTGATATTTTAATGTTAATTTAGTTATTGAGACAGTTCAAATCTATAGGTTATGACCCTTTTCTATGCAAGACACTAAAGAGTTTGTTTGGTGAGTTCGTCACTGAATTAATACCTTTAACCAAGCTAGGAATTGAACCCAGCACTCAAGGTTCACCAATTGACTTAAGACTAACGCTTCAACTCCGATGGCCTGAGACCTAATGGATACTTAAAAACAACAATGCTATGTAAAAACTTGATTGAAGAGAAGTTAATTGTAGAAAGTTCATGAACAATAGCCATTGTTTTAGGATACAGATCAATGTTCTTTAGCCTAGAAAGTTGAAAATTATGCCACAAGTAGCTCTTCATTTACGGCTAAGGGTGAAATTTGATTATAACATTATTTCAATACATTTTGCAAGGACTATCACTTTTAGCAGATATCCCATAAGTTGTGTTTGAGAATTTCGAATATTTTCTTCAAATGTTCATTGATCCTACTCAATGAGGTACGTTCAAAATTGTGTATATATATTGTTATATTTTTCTGTTAACGCTCTAGCGGGCCCAATTTTTTTTATCGTTACTAAAATCGATATTTATATCTTTTATGTACAATTAAAGTTCAAGTTTGTTAAAGGTTGAAATCGGAGAGGAGGCGAAGAATTTCAAACATTCGAAATATCTCACTCATTATGAGTCGTGTTGAAAAATTTCATAGAATCAATCTTAGTGCAAATGCACTTACCTATACAAGCTATTATTTACATATTTTTTCTATCGTGAATAATAACTCCTACTCATGTCATATTAACAATAAGCTGTTATATCACGAATCACGACATTCTATGCTTAAATTCCAAAAACTGATTTCAAGAGTTGTAAATTCATTGATTAGTGACGTCGTCAATAAAGATTTTACTTTCTTGTCTCAAAAATGTTTATTTCAACTAGACCATACTCGATATTAAACTCTTTCAGTCAACACTAAAGATCATATTTTCTATGGGCTGAAATCGGACCCAATTCTTTATCTATGCATTTTTTCGTAACTCAAATACCAAGCGGGTTATTCATACTTCTTGTTTTCAATCTTCATTAAACTCACTATTTATATAAATAGAGAGTATGTGGTGAGATGAGATTACTAGCGTGAAATACAATCACTAGGGAAATCTGCTGAGTTTAAGCAGCACCTGACAAACTTTTTTTAAGAAAGTTATTTTTTTATGTGAGTTGGATTGATTAGTAACATATTTGGGTTTATATTTCGGGAATCTCAAAAAGTACATATGTATTCAGGATATGTGTACTGATTTTGAAACATCAAAAATAATGTAAAGTAAATTTTCTGACAATTAACAAAATGCAAACTCATTAAGAAATCTTTATAGATTTACTTTATTATAGCCGGGTTCCACAACTTGCAAATGTAGCAAAACAAGCCGTAATAGAGTGAGTTTTTTAATCTCAATCAACATTAATCACTCTAAGTTAAAAAAAAAGAAGTTATTTTTCAACCATTATTATTTTAACATTATTTGAAACTTAAGAATCCCCCAGCATTAACTTATTCAATAGATTTTTTTCTTCCTTTTCGGCTTAGTCTATAAACCCTTTTTGAAGTTGGCAAGCCTCCTTTCGGAAAAGTTGCTCCAGGGGCTAAGTAAAAAGTTTAGAATTAAATTTTTTTCAAACACCATGTAATTAAACTTTGTAATTAGCACATAAATTAAATTCCTATGGTGGATAATAATAGTAATGCTTCCTATGATGATAATAATAGTAATGATTTCTCTTAATGTTCAAGATATGATTTCGCAAATAATTCTTCAAAGGTGTTTCGATTATACTCGGGGGATGATGGAAATGAGGTACTTCTAGATATATATGTTACTGTAAAACCCCGAAGTGTGGTAAATGCCAGGACTTACCGGTAAATCCTAGGATTTACCAAGAGCACTGATTAAAGTCCGAAATCTAGATGAAATTCGAGCTTTTGCCACTTGGTAGTTGGTCAATCCCCGGATTTACCGCCTGGTTTGGTAAATGCCCGAAAAACATTAAATAAATGTGAGATTTCGTACTTTTACCAATACTGTTTGGTAAATGTGCGGATTTGCCAAGGCTCATTGGTAAATGTCCTTTGAAGAGGAGTGAGGACAGGGATACTCCCCCCCAACCTCGGGTGAGCACCCCAGCCTGCGAAGCACAGAGGCACCCTTCTCTCAATTTTATTGCGTCAAATTGAACGCGAATAAACTCCATTCGTAATTTTGGTCCAGTCATCTGAACGTCCTCTTTTCAGTGCATTTTTTCAATGTGGCACGATGGATAATGCAATGCGTGAACGTTTCATGCTCTCCCCATGAAGCCATGTTCGGAGTCCCCATGAAAATGGGTTTGGCTCGAAACTCCCTCGTGATATGATAACCAATCTCGCTTCTGAGGAACAGCTTGAGCAAATTCTTGATGATACTACTGAATCTTTTCCATCTACTTCCCAACAAGATGAGGTTCAAACGTTGGCTCTTGAGGTGGCAAACTTCAGCAAGACAGTACCAATAATAAGTTATCTGCCACCGAACAGAAGATGTGCTCTTTCAAAGAAATTCGCCAAGCAGCAAGGTAAGGTCTTGAACCACAGGCCAAGAAAAAGGAAAAAAAAACAACGAAAGGGAAACTCCCAGATCCTGAAGTTGGCCAGAACGTGAGGATCAAAATTCCTGATGTCGACCGATCTAAAATCGACCCCAAAAGCATAATTGCAGTGAACGTCAAAAAAGAAGATGGTTTCTACCAACTCGGAACTTTTTCAGGAAAATTGAATACACTATATTCGCGTAATCAGTTTACAATTTGCACCGAGAATTTCATGTCTCCTGATGAAGTGCCCGACGGAGAGATAAGCCTTCGCACCGCAGTTCGTCAACAGTCATTGATTGATTGGTAGTAAGGGTTTCAAAAAATGAAACAGCTTAAAAAAATGTTCAAATGAGAAATGTTTGTGCAAGTTAGCTAATATGAAGTGCAATTCAAAGTGCCACAATTCTCTCCCTTACTGTAACAAATAATAATAAAACTTATTCTAAAATTTTCATTTCAAATAACCTTTATTCCAACTTTTACCAACAGGAAAGGGGAAATGTTAGGATTTACCAAAATCTGTTGATAAAAGTCCTAAAGACGCATCCTGATTGAGATAATTCTAGCTTTTACCAAGCCTCTTGGGAAATCCTAAGGTTTACTGGCTAAAGTCCGATTTGAAAGATAAAATCGGACATTTACCAACGCTTCTGGTAAATCCTAAGATTTACCGGTAAATCTTAGGATTTACCTCGCTCCGGGGTTTTACAGTAACATATATACTAGCTAAGGTACCCGGGTTTGCCCTGGAAATCATTTGAGGCTGAATGGTAATAGTATTTTTGGGGGGCTTTACTTTGTACAATATTTCTATATTTTCCAGTCTCAATGCTTAGGATTTACACTCGAGTCCGGAGTGCTGGGGATATGTTAATAATAAAAGCATCTGTTATCTTCTTATATATATACAATATTTTTATAATACCCCTGCATGTATTTTTTTTATATATAACATGATCATAAATTAACATATTCTTATAGTCCAAAATACGGAGTTTCGTTGATTTCGCTTAAGTCTTTCTCGTCCTATAACATTCGACTAGGACCTCCTTCTGTAGTTTTTCGTGTATACCTCATCAAACTACGATTACGACAAACGTTCATATAACAAAAGTTACATTAAATAACAAAACAAACAACTTTTGTTATATGTACGTTTGCCGAAAAAAAGAATATTTTACGAATTATCGCGATTTTATATTTCAGGCCTCCCTTATAACTCCCACTCCTGGTCGTTCCTCGAAATTTTAATATAGCGTATAGTCAGGGAGGTGTTAATACCAAATCACATACGGAGTTTCGTTTAGTTCGATAGAGTCTTTTGTTCCATATAATATAGTTGTTTTATAGTTTTTAGCGTATAACTCATTTACAGTTCGGTATACGACAAATGTGTATATAACAAAAGTTACTTTAAATAACAAAATAAACAACTTTTGTCATGTGCATTTTTGACGATAAACCAACCGGGAACGACATATTGCTATTTATAATTTCAGGCCTCCCTTACAACCCCCACTCCTATTCGTCTCAGAGAATATTAATATAGCCAAAAACCTAAGGAGGGTTCGTGGTAATATGCATACCAAGTTTAATAAAATTCGGTTCAGCCGTTTACGATTCTATAAAGGACATATAGACAAACATTCATTTACATATAAATGAATGTTTGTCTGTATGGCCTTTATAGAATCGTAATACAACCGATACATATATATATATATATATATATATATATATATATATATATATATATATATATAAAACGTATGTGTGGTGTGTGTGAGCGTATGGAAGAAAACTAGAAAAGTCAAAGCAATTCGCCTAGTTAGAATGGAATATATAGACTATGGCTTATAATAGTTGAGAATTTTTGAACATTTGATCTTATCCCTCTCCCTAAAATCAATATCCTCCAATTCAAATTTTAGTGATGAAGTAGAATATAAAGTTCTTGGTAATTAATTAAAGACTGATATATATATATATATATATATATATATATATATATATATATATATATGATATACATGGAATAATTAGTGCTTCGGTGGCTGTGCGGTTTAACGCTTGGACACATTCTGGATACTCCCTAAATAATTTAAAGGAAAAAATACGTACAGGTTCAATCCCCATCTAAGGAGAACAGTAGTTCTCGAGTCATATACCAGAGTATGCTATCTTCGCAGCAGTCCTCCTTGGTTAACGAAGGTCGTACGTCGAGATGATCAATCAAAACAGTGATCATGAATCTCTTTCACGGGACTCAGAGGTCAACGATCTTTATTGTCTATAACTCCAAAGGGAAAAAAAGAAAGAAAAAAAAAAACAATCTAGATAAACGAATTGTTTCATCCTTCACTCTTCAACCTTTCTGTTTTTGAAAGAATTAATGTAGGAGTGTTTTTGACGGTAAAGGTTTAGGTTTACTTAAAACTCCTGGATTTTACTTTCCAGTAATATGTACAGCAATTTCATTGTCCTCGCTTCATTGGAATCGAATATTACTTAAACTAATGAATTTCGTATCCGTTTGTAACTTGAATATCAAATTTAATCAACCGCTATATAAGGTTCTTTGATTGGATGTAATCAGGAGGAAAATACATTTCGTAAATTTAATTTGAAATTTTCCGCCCCTGGACCAACCCGAAAAGCTTGCTCGAAAATGTTTTATCAGAGTGGACTATTCGTGTGAAGTGCGTCTAGTAGATTTCCTTTAAGAGAAATTAGCTATTGAAGTTGTTCTCGTGACGAGGATTTCTAAATGGAGAGAGAGAAAAAACGTCCAATTCTTCACAATTTGTTTATTTCAGCGCTAAGCGCTTTCAAAGACTAATGTCTCCATCTTCAGAGCTACTTTCATGCGCTCATTGGGAAAGACAGCAAGCGACTGTCTTTCCCAATGAGCGCATGCAAGTAGCTCTGAAGATGGAGACATTAGTCTTTGAAAGCGCTTAGCGCTGAAATAAACAAATTGTGAAGAATTGGACGTTTTTTCTCTCTCTCCAAGTAAACATTCTTCACTTCCAACAAACACTGCCGTGGAAAAGGATTTCTAAAGGTTCTTCAAAAGTCTTTGATCATTCTTAAACATAGATAAAACATAAAATAAAAGCACATTGCATTTATATATGATTAGCTACTAGATTATTACATTAAATTGAAGACATTTTTTCAAAAACCCCCAACCTGGACCCCAACTGGTTAAGAACAGTTCAGGATGAAATAATGTGCCAGGCACAAGTGACGAAGTTTAAATACCAATAGAGTTGACAACTCCTCCGGGGTAAGCTTATATAGTGTAAAACTGCAGGGGCTGCGTAAACTAAGCAGATTTCCCACGTGAAGTATTACAATAGAGAAATCTGCCAAATAACAACAGTAGCAGTAAGAAATCTCTCGGCGGAAAGTCCCGAAATAACGACTCCTGCCGACAACACACACAATACAAATGAAAATATCTCGGTTAATATTCAAGATCAAGAACTATTGTATAGAACAATATTTATAGTAAATTTAACTTGCAATAAGATTGATTTTTCGATCGGACACATAATAACGGAGATATTTCGAATTTTCAAAAATCCCCTTCAACCCCCCCCCCTCCCACTGGTCCGATTTCAGCCATTAACGAACTTGATCTGTCTTTTTGCATAAAACGTTTAAATATCGAGTTTGGTAACGATCAAGCAAAAAGTGCGACCATTAGAGCGTTAACAGATATATATATATATATAATTTTTAACGGACCTCATTTTCGTCATCTCCTGGGTAGGATCGATGGACATTTGAAGAAATGTTTCAAAAATTGCGTCATGAGTACGACCTCAATAGCTGATTTCCCTTAAGGGAAATCGGCTAAAACCTCAATTTTACTAATTTTTTAAAAGGAAGAAAGTTATTAAGTAATTTTTCATTGGTACCATATGATACTTACTTTATAAATAAAAAAAAATTAAATTATTTATTAACGTCTACTTTTTGCAACTAAGGCTAATCGGGACGATTATCTTCAGGTTATCACCCTTTTCTAGCCAGGGCGGGACTAAGGATTTTATTTAATGAATTCCTGTTGCCCAGGCGGGAATCGAACTCACCACTCTAGATTTCCATGTGAGATTAAGGTCAACGCATTAACTTACATGGCTAACCTGAGCCCCTTTATAAATAAGTATATATTAATTTTGGTAGCAAGTTCGATTCCCGCCTGAGCAATAGTAATTTACTTAGTGACGAACTCATTAAATAATATCCTTAGTCCCGTCTAAGAAATTCTTCTCAATTAACCTTAGTAGCAGAAAGTGGACTTAAATAAGTAATTAATATATTATCTTCGTAGTCCATTATTTCAGTATATTTCTTATAATAAAGGGTTAAATCTTTAACTCATTCATATTAACATGATTACTACAACGTAATATGTGTTTTTAAGATGGCCTAAAACCTTTTTAATATACAAAAAAACTAACTACCTTGAGCATACAACAAGTTCTAATAAATTTTTATTTAAACTAATACAAATTAGAGGCACTATCGCCTATTCTGTAACAATTGTACATTTTGAGTGGATGATCATTATTATGTATTTATTGAAGATTTCAATACAATGAAGACTTATGTAAACGAAAAAAATAAAATACACGTAAGTATATTCAAAATATTTGCAAAATTACAACAGAAGAAGGACATTTCTATAAAGAGGCAAACTGGAAGGAGGTAGAATCTTAATGGAGGCAAAGTGTGTAATCTTATGTTTTACAAATGTAGTGTTTACTATATATTCTTTCATAAAATGAAAAATTATATAAATACTAATATATGAAGTCACATAATAGGATATACTAAGCAGTCAGACAGAATTATCCAAAGAAATGTGCCTTACCCACTAACACATTGCCTAGTACTTAGTAGTTCGCTTAAAGCGGGCACGTTATTACTTTTATGCACTCAGTTAACACATGTTTTGCAGTCCACAATACTTCTTGTTGCAGTTCCGACATTATGGTTCACCTCCCCTAGTCATTAGATAGATCCCTCTAGATAATTGAGCATTATATTACATGATTTTGAATGGATCAATAAGCAAATTTAAATTTAGAAAAATCAACCCTAAATTGCACGAAAAATGAGATGCATTTATTTTATTCCAGAAATAAATGTTTCTTTGAGATTGCCAACATATATTTTTAAAGAGTTTCTGTTTTGATCCTCAATTTAAATAGAGAAACAACTGAACTAAAAGATAATAGTATACATATTAGAAATAAGTCAAGATGAACTAATTACATATTTTATTAGCAGATTTCCCTTAAGGGGGAATCACCTATTAAAGTCGTACTCATGAAGCAATTTCCGAAAAAGTTCTTCAAATGTCCATCGATCTTACCCAGTACATGACGAAAATGAGGTCCGATCAAAATTATATATATATTTGCCAGTTAACGCTCAAGCGGTAGCAAATTTTGTTTGATGGTACCAAACTCGATATTTAAACGTTTTATGCAAAAAGACAGATCAAGTTCGTTAATGGCTGAAATTGGATCAGTGAAAGGGGGGGGGTTTAGAGGGGGGATTTTCGAAAATTCGAAATATCTCCGTTACTGTACGTCGGATCAAAAACTTGTATAAAATCAATCTAATTCCAAATTAAATGTACTGTAAATATTATTATACACATTTATTCTCTATCTTGAATAATAACCGAGATATTTGCATTTTGCAGTTTTCAGCCTTCAGCACTTCTACTCATGTTACATAAACAGTACTCTGTTATGAAATAAACTACATTATTCACAGCTTAAATACCAAATATTGTATTCAAGAGACCTTTATTATACGAGGTAATTGCAAATATGTTCTTCAACTACTAAAATTTGATTGATTGAGATAAAAATTATTCTGATCCATTATAACATACAGTCTAGATATAGAAAATATTTTCAATAAAATTAATATGTTATATTCTGATATATTTCAGTAATTGTTTTTCTTTCCTGTGAGAAATTGGCACACCTTTTTTTACGTTTCAGGTGCTTCCCGTCTGGAGGTTTCTTATTATCCTTTGTATTTATTCATTTGAAGTTGATGATACTATTGTGTTACCAGTATGTAGAATTATCTATTGTTAAACATCACTAGGGAAATCTGCTCAGTTTACGCAGCCCCTGCGTGACGGACTTTTTATTTATTGAGTAATATTAACTTTCATTTTATTTACTTAGCGTCGTTGCCAATTTATCATTATTAAACAACCCAATTTAATAAAATGCTCACTTAGGGAAAACAGGCTTTGGAGGAAGGAAGATCAAGATAATGAATATTGCTTTCCAGCAATTTATTTTCCTTTGGCTAAATTGACAATCATTGGTACTATTGATTTCGCTTCGCGCAATAACAATTTATTGATAAACATTTATTAGAATAGGCATTTGTGAAAATACTAATGTAAATGGAACTATGAATAACAACTCTATTGAAATATGTACTACCTTTATCTTAACAACTTTTTTAAATCTTTATTGGTATTTTTTAAACTAGAAACTCATGATATATATGTTTTTGACCAGGTGTCTGTAATTGACGTGAAATATGGCAATATTTATTTTTTTTTTTAATTTTTGTAGAAGGGTTAGTTTCGTTGGAAAAACTAATGTAAAAAAAATGGAACATTTTGGATAATCTAAATTTTAACTAATTATCATTAAAGTTTAAATATAGATAATTCAAATAAATGGTTAGAACCGCCAATATAAATGATAATATTGTCATACCTATCGGTGGAGACCGTCGGCTGATGGTTGAGTACCGCTGGCAAGCGCTTTCGATGCGATGGCACCATCTTCAAGCCTGTTAATAGTTGTACTGAGTTGGTTGTGCGTCAGTCACTGGGTTTTATGCCCTGGTCACCGTATTAGTTGTTTACGTTTAGTCCAGATCTGTTTACTTACCACTAAGATCTGTCAAACGAGGGATGTTGATGTTCAGGTAAATTGTTTTCGTGTGGTGGGTTGTTACGTTTTAAATCGAGATCTGTTTACTTACCACTCAGATCTGTCAACGGGTTGTGTTAGTGTACAGGTAAATTGTTATGTGTGGTGGGTTGTTTACGTTTTATTAGATCTGTTTACTTACCATTCAGATCTGTCAAACGAGGTGCGTTATAACTAGTGTACAGGTAAATTGTTATGTGTGGTGGGTTGTTTACGTTTTATTAGATCTGTTTACTTACCATTCAGATCTGTCAAACGAGGTGCGTTATAACTAGTGTACAGGTAAATTGTTATGTGTGGTGGGTTGTTTACGTTTTATTAGATCTGTTTACTTACCATTCAGATCTGTCAAACGAGGTGCGTTATAACTAGTGTTCAGGTAAATTGTTATGTGTGGTGGGTTGTTTACGTTTTATTAGATCTGTTTACTTACCATTCAGATCTGTCAACGGGTTGTGTTAGTGTTCAGGTAAATTGTTATGTGTGGTGGGTTGTTTACGTTTTATTAGATCTGTTTACTTACCATTCAGATCTGTCAAACGAGGTGCGGTATAACTAGTGTACAGGTAAATTGTTATGTGTGGTGGGTTGTTTACGTTTTATTAGATCTGTTTACTTACCATTCAGATCTGTCAAACGAGGTGCGTTATAACTAGTGTTCAGGTAAATTGTTATGTGTGGTGGGTTGTTTACGTTTTATTAGATCTGTTTACTTACCACTCAGATCTGTCAACGGGTTGTGTTAGTGTTCAGGTAAATTGTTATGTGTGGTGGGTTGTTTACGTTTTATTAGATCTGTTTACTTACCATTCAGATCTGTCAAACGAGGTGCGTTATAACTAGTGTACAGGTAAATTGTTATGTGTGGTGGGTTGTTTACGTTTTATTAGATCTGTTTACTTACCATTCAGATCTGTCAAACGAGGTGCGTTATAACTAGTGTTCAGGTAAATTGTTATGTGTGGTGGGTTGTTTACGTTTTATTAGATCTGTTTACTTACTATTCAGGTCTGTCAAACGAGGTGCGTTTTAGCTAGTGTTCAGGTAAATTGTTATGTGTGGTGGGTTGTTTACGTTTTATTAGATCTGTTTACTTACCATTCAGATCTGTCAAACGAGGTGCGTTATAACTAGTGTACAGGTAAATTGTTATCGTGTAGTGGGTCATTGTCCTCATCCGTATGGGTGTTTACATTTCTAGTGTTATTGTTGTATGGTGGTCTGGTAATTTGATAAGTAGATACGGGTATAATGTGATATTTGTAGCATTGTTATTATACATTAAAAATGATGTATCATAGATAAATAAATAAAAGAAATGATTAAATACAATATGGAACGACCTGCGTCGTCGCTTTGTCTGTTGGTAATCCTGCCTGAGTCCGTCCGTTGGCGTCTTCCGTTTATTATTCCTTTTAAATAGTTGTAGTGGTCTGAAGACTAAAAACTTAAAATCGATGGACATTTGATGAACTTTTTGAGTACAACCCCAATAGCTGGGAAATAGCTTAAAGGGAACATACAATACTTCGGAAGAAATAAACCAACAATTAATTAATAGGACAGAGCATATATTTAGTAAAATATTTATTAATTCCAAATGCGACAACTACGTACAGCTGATATTTTGAATTATAATTCTTGGGTGCATAGATCAAATCCGTCCTCCCTATAAATTACACTAAGCCTAAATTTCAAACGTCCAAAATAAAGCGTTTATAAAGTTAAGTTACCAATCTCATAACATTGGCACAATGTTTTGTAAATACATAAATCCTCCGAATTAGTTTGGCGCTTATTCACGAGGAATCGACCGGACACCCAAGAGTTTATAGCAGTTAGTAAATATATAATAACCTATAAAAAAATTCCTGCTGAGAAGTATTTATGGAACATAAAAATGTCCACACGTGTAAGTCGTAAACTTACATTGAACCTGGCTTGACGGTACAACATAGTATATCGATTTATATTTATGATAAATCAAATCCTCCAAGTTTATGTTATAGTTGATATATTCTTTTTCTTATTAAATGTTATGTTAAAAATTTCAGTCAAATAAATAAAAGATACACTAAAAATGTCTTCCTATTGAGCTACTAAACGAATGCAGGCTCATGGAATTCTGAAAAAAAAACAGAAGACATCATATCCCATTCTAACCCAATTTTGCCTTAGTAAGGACTGTTCGTTAACAAAAATGTCCTTCACGCAGTGTATGCGATAACTGAGTAGATTTAACACGTGATTGATAAGCTGATAATCTTATGTATTCTCTTATCTAAATGAAAATCCGATGTGTAGAAGTGGAAGTTTACGGAAGGCTGTAGACAAGAAATTAGGAGTAACTCAATTAATTCTTGAGTTAGGAAAAAAAATAAATCGAACTAGAATTCTAGAGCATCAATAGTTCAACAAAATTAATTCTATAACATTTTTCTAAACGACTAAAACGGAGATATTTTGAATTTTTCCCACCTCCCTAAACCCTTCATATTCATCTGTCATTAGCCAATAATAGATTTGAATGGAAAGGATTAATAACCCCCAAGATGCAGGGGGATTTAGAGGGGCTTAAAAATAACAAATTGTAAATTTATCCATAAGTTCATAAAGTGCGAAGCTTACCTTGCTTACCATGGAAAAATCTATAAATTATGAATATGACATTTTTTGACCAGATGCATTGGAACGGAGGCACCGTATATTATTGTCAACTGAAGTATTTTTAAGTGGATTGCATCATAACATTTTTCTTTTTAATTAAAAGGTAATTGGGGTGAGTTATATAAAGGTTACCAGCGTTCTCTAGGCAGGGTGGGACTAAGAATTTTATTTAATGAGTTCGACACTAAATAAATTCCTATTGCCCATGTGAGAATCGAACTCATGAGTTAAATAATTTATTTTTTAATAGACAAATGATATAATTTTAATTGAAGTGGAGAGAATTACTTTGTATATCTTATTTAATGGGAGTACAAGAAAGTCATCAGAGTTTTCTTATCTCTTGGTGATTGGCCTTAATCAGTATACCTTCGGTTCTTCCTTCATTTGTATTATTGTCTCTATGATCATGCTGAATAGATAAGTTGTCATAGAGCACCCTTGTTTTAAACCATTCTTCTAATTTTAGTTTCCTTTTCACAAACATTAACAATGATTTGTTTTGTAAATATTTCAAAATAACCTGTCTTATATATATATATATATATATATATATATATATATACATAATAATAATAATATCCTTTATTTATAAGTTTTAAATAAGAAGAAAGATCAAGTTCCTGAAATCGGACAAGTGTGAGGGGGGTTTAAGGTAGGAGGGGTAATTTCGAAAATTCGAAATTTCTCCGATAATATATGCCCGATCGAAATATCGCATAGAACCAACCTTATCGCAAATGTAACGTTCTAAAAATGTTGTTATGTACTTGTTCTCATTATCTTGATTATTAACCCAGATAATTGCTTTTTTTTTAGTTTTTAGCCTTTTGTGAACTTTTAGTCATCGCATTTTAAAAATAAGGGAATGTATCCTGAAACGTCTTATTGCAAACATAAATACCAAATTGTTTTCAACGGAAATTTAATATAAGAGATTCATGCAAATAGTTACAGTGGTGATGTCATGAACTAAGATTTTATTGACCGCCCACTTCTCATAGGATTTTGTTTTTAGAAGTAGAAAATATGTGATGAGATGTATATTTAGCTTCTATTCATACATCGCTAAACTTCCCTAAAATACCTCATATATATATATGGTTCTTTCATATACTTCCTTAATACATAATACTAAAAAAACTTATAATTTCAATGGCATTCTAGGTGAAGACATCAGATTTTTTTTTTAATAAATTTATGGCTTCTTGGTAATTACATACTAAATTGTCAATTGTATGAAAATTGCCAAATATTAACCTCAGTTTTGTTACTATCTACAGTTAATAACAAATTAACAGTTTACCTAAATTCTGAAGACACCGTATATAATCTCAAGATATAATTCATTTTGTTGTTCATGAAGTTTTAGGAACTCTGCCTCGAGAAACTCCCAGAGCTTTAAGTAAATCCAGATAGAAAAATATGGATTTAGGAAGGATGTGGAGAGGAGGAGGTAAGGTGTAATTCATAGCTGGTGCCTGCCTTCCCAAGATTCCTTCAGCCAAAATCCCCTGCTTTAGTCTGCTCCTATATAATACAGGCTTTATTGTATCTCGGGGGTATTTGAGCTGCTTCTACCTCTTTGCGAGGGATGTTTGCTGGCCGAACTCACTATTCATTTCCGCCAACTTTATTGGTACAATTCATTATATCTATGTGTATATATATATATATATATATATATATATATATATATATATATATACTAGCGGCCCCAACAAAATTTGTCCTGCATGATATTTCAAGCGATTAGGATATTACATTTAATAATATTATGTTTAAAACAAAAGATACTTTTATAACACAAAAAACAACTTTTATTATGACCACGTTTGCCTAAAAACATTTAATATAGCTTATAATCATGGGCGAATTAATGCTAATTTACATATAGTGTTTTGTCAAGTTCGGTTCAATCGTTGGTGCCTAATAAAATTGATGGATCCCACTTTAATTTTTTAGTGTATATCTCGTTTATACTTTGTTATACGACAAAAGTGAATATAACAAAAGCTACTCTAAATAACAAAATAAACAACTTTTATCCTGTGCATATTTGCCGAAAAACCAATAGGAAACGAAATATCTCTATTTTTAATTTTAGGCCTCCCTTACAACCCCATCTCCTGCTCCATCTGCCGGGCTGATTTGTGAATGTAAACCCTCCAGGGCGTCACCCAAACGCATACAAAAAAATTCATTCAAATCGGTCGGTTAATATATATAAATATTATATATATATATATATATATATATATATATATATATATATATATATGTAATAAATATACCAATTCGTACCTATTTTCAATGTCACAAGTGCAGATTTGATGTCCACCACCCTCAAACATGACTTTTTTTTTTTAGCAGATTTCCCTTAAGGGAAATCAGCTATTGAGGTGGTACTCACGACGCGATTTTTGAAAAATTTCTTCAAATGCCCATCGATCCTACCCAGGAGATGACGAAATTGAGGTCCGGTCATAATTATATATATATATAATATATATATATAATATATATATATATATTATTATATAAATTATATAACACTTGTTCTGTTAAACGCTCTAATGGTCGTAATTTTTGTTTGATCGTTACGAAACTCGATATTTATCCGTTTTATGTACAAAGACAGATCAAGTTCGTTAATGGCTGAAATCAGATTTCTCATTACCGGTTGTATTTAATCACGGTGGTATTGTGTTACCAGTATGCAGATTTCTCTATTGTAAAACTTCACAAGAGAAATCTGCTTAGTTTACGCAGCCTCTGCGTGACGGACTTTTTTTTTTTTTTTGGATTAGTTGCAGATTTGTCAACAGATCCAAATAAAAATATTTTACTTACCAAGTGGTCAAATCACTCACTTTCTCCAATAATTTTCAGAGTTTTCATCAATAAATCAAGAATGTTTAATGTAAATATTCAGATTTTTTGATTACTTCGTCGTTTTACTTTCCCTTATGTACATTTCTAATAATAGTCAAAACCAAGAAAAAATTAACAATATTTTTAGGGTTGTATCAACAGCAATTGAGCGAGAAGAAATTTGAAGTATGGCGACTTTGTGTTTTGATGTATTGCAAGGATCGCATGGTTATTATTATTATATTCTTATTATATTATGAAGTTCCTATATTATTATTGTCTACTGGATACGAAAAAGGTAATTTTAAATAAGTTTCATTTGTTTCATAAATGTTTAACTTACTATATTCATAAACTATGTACGACTACTATATTCATAAACTATGGTTTTTTTCGGTTATATATAGATATAGATTTATATGATTGTTCTAACTATGATTTGAAGGTAACAAATCTCAGCCTCATCCGCATCTCAATTGTTGTTTATTTTAATTAGAAAATAACTTCATTACGTTTTAAATAAATAATTTAAGTAAAGCAAGTAATTTAATAGCAGCAATGTTGATGCTGAAGCGGGGGCGGAAGTTGTCGGGGGGCTAACACAGGTAATTGTGTTAACCTCTTTCCTGTGAAATGATGGAATAGCATTCTACTCAAATTCACTATTACGTATACAACTAAGCTCACAATCTCGGATTGGTTTCTTACAGGAAATATGTACATTATAGATAATATTTAATTCTAATTAACGATATCCATGATTTAATTAATCACAGTGTGTTAAACAATGGAGTGGGGATTGCCAAGGGATTTATTTTTATTTATTCTTACTATACGCCCAGACGGGAAGTTTAGTTCTACACATTGAAGCCTTGCCAAAAATGAAAACCATCATTCAGCCTCTAATGATTTCCCGAGCGAAGGCGGGTACCTTAGCTAGTATATATATATATATAAAACCCCAAAAAATTTTGTTTAGTAAGATTGTTCTTTCATGGTCTGATTTCAACCATTTACGAAACTTGATATTCAGTTAAACATAAACCCTTTAAATATGGTGTTTGCTAACAGCCAGGTTGGCTAGAGCTTTAACAGGAATATGTATATGAGTACCAATATATAATTTTCCTTAAGAGAAATTTGCTGAAATAGCCTGCTGTCCTTTTGTAGGAAATTATGAATTGAGAAGTACATTTTTAGTTTAAATAAGACTAAACCTAGGACCAAGATGATCCTTTTTGATGTCCCAGCATCACAAAAACACTGTTACTTCTAATTGTACAGAATAATGTCAGTTGATGAAATAAATTTCCCCTTTTTGTTGATGCTTATATCTGAGAATATAAACCTAATGTAATATTCGTATATCTATTTTCGTTAATTATCTAATCTTGTTTCGAAAAAAAGGTAAAATTGAATTCTGTAACTGTAGAACGAATGTTAAAAAAAAAATTATGAATTCAAACGAAAACCCCGTACAACTTATGTACTATGAAAATTCTACATGGTCATAGAAAAATTCGTATATTATTAAGTAAATGGCTAGGGACAAGAGATCTGATTTGAAGGGAGGCGTCAGCTTGAGCAAATATTCAGAAGAACAGCCGGAGAAAATCCTTATATTCAGAAGTTATATTTTATTCATTTATCAGGCAATTCCTACAAGAGGACTTGCTCAATATTGCCGGCACCGTCCATTCCAATAACGTTTCATGACCTCGTAGAGTAAGCCATTTTCAGGGAGTGTGTGTAGCTTTTTATATTCCAGAGAAAAGATGGGGAGTAACAATAATAATATGATAAATACACAAATTTGCAAATTAAATTTAATATAATTTACTCTCCTATAACAACTTTTTTTTATTAATGTCCACTTTATACTACTTTGGTTAATTTGGATTTTTTAAGACCCGTTTCTAGCCAGGACTATTTTATTTAATGAGTTCATCACGATATAAATCCCTACTCCCTACACGCGAATCTGTACCGTGACTCTCTACACAAAAATGCTACACACTAAGTAAATTAAAAACAGAGTTAACTAAAACGGCTAACCGGAAAATGTTTTAGACAAATTTCTTCAAATGCCCATCTATCCTATCTAGGAGATGTCGAAAATGACGTCTCTTCAAAATTATTATATATATACTAGCTAAGGTACCCGGCTTCGCCCGGGAAATCATTTAAGGCTGAATGATAATGGTATTTTTTTGGGCTTTACTTTGTACAATATTTTTACATTTTCCAGCCTCAATGCTTAGGATTTACACCGGAGTCCGGCGTTCTGTGGATATTTTAATAATAAAAGTATTTGTTATTTGCTTAATTCAACAAAATACACAATATTTTTATATTACCCGTTTCCTGTGCATGTTTCTTTTTTTATATATAACTTAATCGTAGATTATCATATTATCATTGTCAAAAATACGGAGTTTCGTTGATTTAGTCTTTTGAGTCCCATAACATTGTGTATAGGTACCTCATTTATACTTCGTTATATGGAAAAAGTCCATATATCAAAATTTACTCTAAATAACAAAATAAACAACTTCTGTTAAGTGCATTTGTCGAAACCCCAATAGGAGACGAAATATCCCTATTTTTGATTTCAGACCTCCCTTATAACCCCCCACTTCTGTTCGTACCTCTAAATTTTAATATAGCTTATAATCAGGGAGGTGTTAATACCAAATCATATACGGAGTTTCGTTTAATTCGGTTGTCTTTTGTGCCTTATAAAATTGTTGACTCCCACTATTGTTTTTAGCGTATAACTCATTTATACTTCGGTATGTGACAAAAGAGTATATTACAAAAGTTACTCTAAATAACAAAATAAACAACTTTTGTTATGTACATATTTACCGAAAAACCAATGCGAAACGAAATATCGCTATTTTTAAGAAATTTTATATATATATATGTATGTATATATATATATATATATATAATATATATATATATATATATATATACATATATATAAATATATAGACTCGTAAACGGGCTCGCTGTGCCTTGCTACGGCTGAACCGAATTTTTATGAAACTTGGTATGTATATTTACTACTAACTCAGGCTAAGTTTCTGGCTATCTTAGTATTCTCTGAGATGAACAGGAGTGGGGGTTATAAGGGAGGCCTGAAATCTCCACTCCTGTTCATCTCAGAGTATAACTCATTTATTCGTATACGACAAAAGGGTATATTACAAAAGTTACTCTAAATAACAAAATAAACAACTTTTGTTATGTGCATTTGCCGAAAAACCAATAGGAGACGAAATATCCCTATTTTTCATTTCAGACCTCCCTTATAACCCCCCACTCCTGTTCGTACCTCTAAACTTTAATATAGCTTATAATCAGGGAGGTGTTAATACCAAATCCTATACGGAGTTTCGTTTAATTCGGTTGTCTTTTGTGCCTTATAAAATTGTTGACTCCCACTATTGTTTTTAGCGTATAACTCATTTATTCGTATACGACAAAAGGGTATATTACAAAAGTTACTCTAAATAACAAAATAAACAACTTTTGTCATGTACATATTTACCGAAAAACCAATGCGAAACGAAATATCGCTATTTTTAAGAAATTTTATATATATATATATGTATGTATATATATATATATATATATATATATATATATATACATATATATAAAATATATAGACTCGTAAACGGCTGAACCGAATTTTATGAAACTTGGTATGTATATTACTACTAACTCAGGCTAAGTTTCTGGCTATATTAGTATTCTCTGAGATGAACAGGAGTGGGGGTTATAAGGGAGGCCTGAAATCTCCACTCCTGTTCATCTCAGAGTATAACTCATTTATTCGTATACGACAAAAGGGTATATTACAAAAGTTACTCTAAATAACAAAATAAACAACTTTTGTCATGAACATATTTGCCGAAAACCCAATGCGAAACGAAATATCGCTATTTTTAAGAAATTTTATATATATGTATGTATGTATATATATATATATATATATATATATATATATATATATGTATATATAACATTTCTTGGACAGTTCAATAGTCAGAAAGAAAGGAATTATTTGGAAGAAGAAGCCAAAAAATGAATAATTTATTATTTTCATTTATTAACGTCCATTGTGTGCTACTAAGGCTAATTTTATCTATTTGTTACCACACTTTTCTATCCAGGGTGGTACTAGGAATTTTATTTAATGAGTTCATCATGAAATAAATTCCTATTGCCTAGGTGAGATTCTAACTCACGAGTCTAGGCTTTCCACGTGAGATTATTGGCAACACCTATCCCCCCCCCATTATCTAATATTCTAAAATAATCACCTTTATAACATATTGGAAGAGTATAATTTTTTGAGTAGCTAAAAAAATGTTACTTTCTAAATATTATTTTTATAAACAGTATTAAATAATAAAAAAAAAAAAAATAAAAAAAAAAAAAAAAAAAAAAAAAAAAAAATAAAAAAAAAAAAAAAAAAAAAAAAAAAAAAATAAAAAAAAAAAAAAAAAAAAAAAAATCTAAAAAAAAAAAAAAAAAAAAAAAAAAAAAAAAAAAAAAAAAACAGGAGAAAAATGATTTTAATGGCTCCATTACCCTCAATGAATATTTATGGGTTTGCTCATCTTTGACGTAGCCATCAGTCACGTGTGTTTAAAAGCTTTTTCATCATGTCCTAGATGATTTATTGTTAGAGCACTACTAAAGGTCTTGTTCCCCCCAAGATGTTTACTTGCCGCATTAAAAATCATCGCTCAACCGACATTTTCATTTTTATTTTTTATTTATAATATAAATAATATTTTAACAATAAGAAAAATAATCAATAATGCGCAGGGTGCTAAGGAAAATATTAAACATGACATTTTGTAAGTGCATATTTATAATATACAACAAATTTGTTTATTGTCATGATCTATGGGAAACACTGCTCAATTTAAAGGTAACAGCACTCGATATTTTATTGTTTCGAGGAAAATTGTATCAGTTTACCCTCTGAAATTGGCGTTCGAGGAGAAGGGTCGCGGTAATTCAAAATTCAAAATATCTCGAGTACAACGAGTTGGATCAAAACATAGTATATTGCCAATCATTGTGATGTATAAATTTTCTACAAGCATTGGTGTATACATGTTTTCCCATCTAACATTTTCTTGATTATGTCGGCTTCTTACCATTGGAGAAATAGAGAATAAATGGTGAGATGAGGTCATCAACGTGTCATATTCCAGCTCGTGGAAAATCTGCGCTTAATCATTAATTAAAATACGCTCCATTTTATTCCATTAATCCTAAATATATTCTCCATTTTCTGCCAACTGCTTCATGATTTAGGTAAATCATCTATTAATTTTAGTAGAACTCCCGTCGGGGAAATCAACTATTGATGTTGTACTCCCGACGCGGCTTTTGAAAAATGTCTTCAAATGTAAAGAAAAAATTTAATTCAAGTTTTTAGCAGATTTCCCTTAAGGGAAATCAGCTATTGAGGTCGTACTCATGACGCGATTTTAGAAAAATTTCTTCAAATGTCCATCGATCCTACCCAGGAGATGACGAAAATGAGGTCCGTTCAAAACTATATATATATATATATATATATATATATTTTTTTTTTTTCTGTTAACACTCTAGCGGTCACAATTTGTGTTTAATCCTCACCAAACTCGGTATTTAATCGTTTTATGTAAAAAGGAAGATCAAGTTCGTTAACGGCTGAAATCGGACCAGTAGGAGGGGGGTTTAGAGGGGAGGATTTTCAAAAATTCGAAATATCTCCGTTATTATGCGTCGGATCGAAAAATTGTATAGAACCATTCTTATTGCAAATTAAATTAAATTAAATATTGTTCTATACATTTATTCTGTATCTTGAATATTAACCGAGATATGTGCATTTGTATTCTGTGTGCTGTCGCCAGGATTCGGCTATGTTCGGACTTTCCGCCGAGAGCTCTGGCGGCCGTTTCCTTAACTATTCGTTCCTCGTGAATAGGTTTAGAGGTTTCTTACTAGTACAGTTGTTATTAGGCAGATTTCTCTACTGTAAAACTACGCCGTATTGAAAAAGTATATACCATCAAACTTATTGCAATTGGAATTTATTATAAATCTTGTTATATGCCCTTTTTCACAATATTGTTTAATAAACGAGATATTATTTGTAATTTTTAGCTGACTTCCCGTAAGAGAAGCTATTGTATTGCAGCCATGACACGATTTTCGAATATTTTCCTCAAATGTCATTCGATCCTACCTAAAGAAGATGGAAATGAGGTCCGTTCAAAATTATATATATGTATGTGTGTGTGTGTGTGTTTCTCCTTTGTCGCTCTGGCGGTCGCAATTTTAATCCGATGGTTACAAAATTCGATATTAAAACGTTTCACACAAAAACAAAGATCAAATTTGTTAACGGCTAAAATCGGACCAGTGGGAGGGGATTTAGAGAAGGGAATTTCGAAAATTCGAAATATCTCCATTCTTATGCGTCGTATCGAAAATTAGGCTTAGAATCATTCTTATCGCAAATGTAATGTTCTATAAATGTTGTTATACACAAGTTCTCTCTTTATTGAATATATTATATATATATTTATATATATATATATATATATATATATATATATATATATATATATATATATATATTTATTTTCGGCCATCAGTAAACTCACACTTCTACTCATTTCATATTTACTGCAAATACGTCATTTGATGACGTCATCAATTAAGCTGTTCTCTTCTAGAAAATTTTTATTTGATCTATACCATACTCGATATTGTGCCGTTTCAGTCATCACTAAAGATCATATTTTTTATTGGCTGAAATTGGACCTGGAATAGTGATGGTTTAGAGAGAGGGAATTGGAAAATTCAAAATATTTTTGTTATTATTATTTGGATCATAAAATATAATAGAACCAATCTTATTAAAATTGTGATTTTCTACAGTTGTTGTTCTATGCATTTTTATGTAATTCAAGTATTATGCGAGTTATTCGTACTCTCTTGTTTTCAGCCTTCAGCAACTCCCACCCCTTCTACTCATCGGCTTTTTACAAATGAATATAGAATACATGGTGATATGAGATCACAAGTGTTATACCAGCACTTAAGAAATGCTGCTTAGTTTATGCAGCCCCTACTTGACGGTATTTTAGTTTTCAGCCTTCAGCAACTCCCACCCCCTTCTACTCATCGGCTTTTTACAAATGAATATAGAATACGTGGTGATATGAGATCACAAGTGTTATACCAGCACTTAAGAAATGCTGCTTAGTTTATGCAGCCCCCTACTTGACGGTATTTTAGTTTTCAGCCTTCAGCAACTCCCACCCCCTTCTACTCATCGGCTTTTTACAAATGAATATAGAATACGTGGTGATATGAGATCACAAGTGTTATACCAGCACTTAAGAAATGCTGGGGCTTAGTTTATGCAGCCCCCTACTTGAGCGGTATTTAAAAGTTTTCAGCACAGCCTTCAGCAACTCCACCCCCTTCTACTCATCGGCTTTTTACAAATGAATATAGAATACGTGGTGATATGAGATCACAAGTGTTATACCAGCACTTAAGAAATGCTGCTTAGTTTATGCAGCCCCCTACTTGACGGTATTTTAGTTTTCAGCCTTCAGCAACTCCCACCCCCTTCTACTCATCGGCTTTTTACAAATGAATATAGAATACGTGGTGATATGAGATCACAAGTGTTATACCAGCACTTAAGAAATGCTGCTTAGTTTTATTGCAAAAGCCCCACCTACTTGACGGTATTTTAGTTTTTCAGCCTTCAGCAACTCCCACCTTCCTTCTACTCATCGGCTTTTTTACAAATGAATAGAGAATACGTGGTGATATATGAGATCACAAGTGTTATACCAGCACTTAAGAAAATGCTGCTTATTTATTTATGCAGCCCCTACTTGACGGTAATTTTAGTTTTCAGCCTTCAGCAACTCCCACCTCCTTCTACTCATCGGCTTTTTACAAATGAATATAGAATACGTGGTGATATGAGATCACAAGTGTTATACCAGCACTTAAGAAATGCTGCTTAGTCTACGCAGCCCCTACTTGACGGTATTTTAGTTTTCAGCCTTCAGCAACTCCCACCCCCTTCTACTCATCGGATTTTTACAAAGGAATATAGAATACGTGATGATATGAGATCACAAGTGTTATACCAGCACTTAAGAAATGCTGCTTAGTTTATGCAGCCCCCTACTTGACGGTATTTTAGTTTTCAGCCTTCAGCAACTCCCACCTCCTTCTACTCATCGGCTTTTTACAAATGAATAGAGAATACGTGGTGATATGAGATCACAAGTGTTATACCAGCACTTAAGAAATGCTGCTTAGTTTATGCAGCCCCTACTTGACGGTATTTTAGTTTTCAGCCTTCAGCAACTCCCACCTCCTTCTACTCATCGGCTTTTTACAAATGAATATAGAATACGTGGTGATATGAGATCACAAGTGTTATACCAGCACTTAAGAAATGCTGCTTAGTCTACGCAGCCCCTACTTGACGGTATTTTAGTTTTCAGCCTTCAGCAACTCCCACCTCCTTCTACTCATCGGCTTTTTACAAATGAATATAGAATACGTGGTGATCTGAGAGCACAAGTGTTTATAACCAGCACTTAAGAAAATGCTGCTTAGTTTTATGCAGCCCCCTACTTGACGGTATTTTTTAGTTTTCAGCCTTCAGCAACTCCCACCCCTTCTACTCATCGGCTTTTTTAACAAATGAATATAGAATACATGGTGATATAAAGATCACAAGTGTTATACCAGCACTTAAGAAATGCTGCTTAGTCTACGCAGCCCCTACTTGACGGTATTTTAGTTTTCAGCCTTCAGCAACTCCCACCCCCTTCTACTCATCGGCTTTTTGCAAATGAATAGAGAATACGTGGTGATATGAGATCACAAGTGTTATACCAGCACTTAAGAAATGCTGCTTAGTTTATGCAGCCCCTACTTGACGGTATTTTAGTTTTCAGCCTTCAGCAACTCCCACCCCCTTCTACTCATCGGCTTTTTACAAATGAATAGAGAATACGTGGTGATATGAGATCACAAGTGTTATACCAGCACTTAAGAAATGCTGCTTAGTCTACGCAGCCCCTACTTGACGGTATTTTAGTTTTCAGCATTCTATAAAACCCTAGTCTTAATATACCGTATTAACAACAAGCTGTATACAATGAACTGCTTTATTCAAAGGTTAAATATCAAATATTGTTTTCTGTGTGAACCAGTAAAAAGTCCGTCACGCAGGGGCAGCGTAAACTAAGCAGATTTCCCACGTAAAGTTTTATGAGAAATAGAGAAATTTCACGAGAGCCGAGCCAGTGAAGGAAACGGCAGAACTATCTTTTGACGGGAAAGTGACTCTCGTCCGTTAGGTGCCCCGATTTAATAAAAATGCAAATATCTCGGTTAATATTCAAGATAGAGAAAAAATGTATATGACAATATTTATAGTAAGTTTAATTTTCAATAAGTATGGTTCTGTACAATTTTTCGATCCGACGTATAGTAACGGAGATATTTTGAATTTTCGATAATCCTCCTCTCTAAATACCCCCTAAAAAAAAAAATAAACCCCATCCCACTGGTCCGATTCCTACCAAACCCCACCGTTAACGAACTTGATCTTTCTTTTTACATGAAAAACACAACGGCTAAATATCGAGTTTGGTAACGGATTTAAACAAAAAATTGCGACCGCTAGAGCGGTACCCCTCCCCCACAAGACAAATATATATATATACAGTTTTGAACGGACCTCATTTTCGTCATCAACTAGGTAGGATCGATGGACATTTGAAGAAAAATTTCGAAAATTCCGCCATGAGTACAACCTCAATAGCTGATTTCCCTTAAGGGAAATCTGCTAATACCTAATGTTTACTGTGTGAGATACTTAGAAATACATTGTGCGATGACGTCATCTATATGCTTTTGTGTTCTTGGCTCTAAAATGCTTATTCGATGCATACAATACTCGATATTTATCCGTTTCATTAAACGGTAACTCAATAGTCATTAGTTGCTGAAATCGGCACAGGAATCAGGCGGGGGGGGGGGAGGTTCGAGGAAGGAGGGATTAGATAAATCTAAATATCTCCCCTATTCGATACCGAAAAATGTCATAGAGCCAATTTTGTTAAACTATTGAAATTCTATAACTATTGTTTGACCCTTTTTTAGCAGATTTCCTTTAGGGGAAATCAGCTATTGTGGTCATACTCATAATGTCCATCGATTCAACCTAGGAGATAACGAAAATGAGGTCCGTTCAAAACTGTATATATATATAATATATATATATATATATATATATATATATATATATATATATATTTGTCTGTTACCGCTCTAGCGGTCGCAATTATTGTTTATTCTTTACCAAACTCGATATTTAGTCGTTTCATGCAAAAAAAAAGATCAAGTTCGTTATCGGCTAAAATCGGACCAAGGGGAGGGGGGTTTAGAGGGGAGGCATTTCGAAAAATCGAAATATCTCTGTTACTATACGTCGGATCGAAAAATTGTATAGATGCAATCTTATTGCAAATTACATTTACTATAAATAAAGTTATATACACTTGTTCTCTATCTTGAATATTAACCTTGATATTTGCATTTTTCAGTTTTGAGCCTTCAGTAAACCCCCACTTCTACTCTTGTTACATAAACCATACTCTGTTATATAATTATTTGAACCTTAAATACCAACTATTATTTTCCAGAGACCTTTATTATACGAGATACATTCACATATGTTCTTGAGATCCCCCCCCCGTCTTAAATTCTTTGACTGAGATAAAAATTATATTGATTCATTATACATTACAGTACTAGGTATAGGAAATAGTTCTCAATAAAATTAATGTGTTATATTCTGATGTTTCAGTTATTGTTTTTCCATCCAGCACATTCCAGAGATATTATTGTTTTCCGGTGAGCCGTTGGGCGAAATGTTTGTTTACATTTTAGACTCTTCCCGCCGGAAAGGGAGGGGAAAGATTTTTTATTACCGTTTGTATTTATTCACTTAATATTCGCGGTGGTGTTGTGTTAGCAGTATGTAGGTTTATCTATTATTAAACTTCGCGAGGGAAATCTGCTTAGTTTACGCAGCCGGGACGGACTTTTTCTTAGTTCAAATATTAAACTACTTTCTTCTTTTATGCCTTCGGATTTTTACTTAGAAAGAGGAACAATTATATGTTGAGAATAGATCAATAGTATAGCGTACTAATACGTCGGAAATCTGCTTAGCTTACGCAGCTCCTGTGAGACTCCGTTGTGTCATAATTTTCCCAAACTTCACTTTCAGATCCACCAGATAATCATATATTTTCTTTCTTCTACCCTCATTATTCTTGATTTTTTATTGTTTATTTCATTTAAGTATTCCACATTCTGATACGATACACTAGCTCAAGCTAAGGTTTTCCTAATATATGCAATATCCTCACATAGAGAACGCAATTTTTAATGCAATTGTACAAAAACAGGGCAAGGCATCATATGGAGAAGCAATTGATTAAATATATAGTCCATTCGTTTTTCCAATATGACTACCCATTTATACATTCTATTGAAGCGATAAAACTTTATTCGTGCGATATTACACTTAAAATTTATACTACAGGTGGATCCAATTGCAATAAATTTCTCCTTCCAAATCATAAAGGTTATCTAGCACTTTATGGTCCCTAGAATAGAACTAGACTCCTATACTTCCACCGAAAACGTCTAGAATGTAAAATTTCCAGTGATATTTCTATTTTATTCATTTACTTTCCTATGTACCCATAGTTGATATTTTTCTATGTTAGATGCAGAATGTAAAATTGCAGGACTTCTGGTTGGTGGTTGGATTAGACATTTTGGATGGCTGAAACAAATCAATAGACACACAGAAAGCAAGGAGGTTAAATACTTTAGAGAACCTTACTTAGATTAGACCTAATTTAGAGAGCTTTGTAGGCTCATGAAAATATTTGGGTGGAAAAATAAGTTATTTATTAACGTCAACTTTGGCTACTAAGGCAAATTGAGACTGGTTGTCTAGGGGCTTACCACCATTTTCTAGCCAGTGTGGGACAAGGATTTTAATTGATGATTTCAAGTAATACGATGAAAACTATGAGGTATCTTTTGCATATTTATTCTTCACTCTTCGAATTTCTCGTCTTGTATAAGTTCTCATCAGGAGTTGTATGTATTTAATAATGATTTTGACCTGAACACGGGGGTCGGTCACGTCATGACTTAACAAGATGGGGACGGCCATTAAAAACCAGCTGGTTACATCGATACATTAAAAATGGATATTAAGAAAAATCGTTTTCAGAAAAATGATCGAAGTCTGAATGATTGAATGATCAATTCGAGAAGAAGTACCTCGTGTTCAATAAAATATTTGATATATGATGTAATGACCTGTGTCGCATATCTCAAAAGCCGTTGGCCTCAGATTATTAAAATTTCTTATTCCGGACCTAGTTGTGCTCATATTCTTTTCATTGAAATCGATTTAGAGTGAGGGGATGTTTAGCGGATGGGAAATAAAAATTTCTAAATATCTCGATACATATTGCAAAATATGTGTTCTAGACACCTGAATAGGTGCTCTTCAGTGTCATAGAGAGTCCTGAGAAAGCTGGAAGTATATCTAGCGAAACGTCATCCAGAAACACGAACACTTGGACAATACCCAATGATTTTGATTATATTGTTACGTTTTTATTACAAAATCAGTAATAAAACGTTGTTAATAAGAGTTCTTTTGAATTGCAAAATTAAACACACACAATTTTCACAGTTTAACACTGCACGATTTATTTCACAATGCCCAATACTCTTGATTATTACTACTCACAGTATTACACTGATAGTGTCACTGTTCTTTAGATTTCACAGTCCAATAATTCACTCACGGTCACGGAAATTCACAAAAGACGGCACTGCACTGTCCTTTACTTCGCGGCACTGCACTGTCTTAAAACGGCACTAAACTGCTACTTACAGTCACGGCACAACACTGTTCTTCTTATAAAAACACTTTACCGCACTGCACTAAGTCGCACTGTAGCACTGATGTGACCATCAAGAAGTCAGACCGTAAACTGACTGTGGGGTAATGTGAGACTTCCTTTTAAATGCTTGTAGAAGTGTCTAGGCATAGAAGGTTCCAGTTCTTCCTGGAAGGTCCCTAATTAGATTCGCTCGTTCCACTAGTCTTTGTTCCTCCTCTCACGCGGCTCTCTCTCTCTCTCTCTGTCTCTCTCTCTCTCTCTCTCTCTCTCTCTCTCTCTCTCTCTCTCTCTCTCTCTCTCTCACTCTCTCTTTGTGTATTTGCCCACTCATCCGATTCTCGCAACAATATTATTGCCAAGGACTGTGGAAGCCTACGAGTATATTCACATATATTATCACTTTCAAATTAAGTGACTTTAAATAAAGTATAAAATTTTGTTTTATACAATACGGTTTCCAAAAGAAGATACAGAACCTACAAAAAACAGGCATCATACTTATCTGTATTAATTAAATAAACTACTACGTTTCGATAATTAAATTCTAATTGTCTAAATTTTAATTCTGATTCTACCATATCAATTGTAAATAATACCGTGACTTTTCAAATGCCTAGAATTCAAATCCATATTATCCATAATATTTTACAAGCAATTAAATACTGTGTACTTTTGTTGTTATTGACTAGGAGCTCAGAGTTAAGGCATTAGTCTCAATCTGACTTGGTAAATCTAGAGTGACGAGTTAGATTCCCACCTGTCCAATAGGAATTTATTCAGTTACGAAGTCGTTAAATAAAATTCTTTATTGCCAGAAAGGGAGATAGTCTGTAGATAACCCGTCCAAATTAGTCATAGTAACGTTAAAAAACAAAAATAATTAACGTACACTATAAGCGTCTATTAATAGTGGCGACGAGTTATCTACAGATTACAACCCTTTTACAGCCAGAGAAGGACCATGAATTATAGTAGTTACTCACTAATTGTAAATAAATTACTTTAGCGGTAACTGAACCCACTACCCTATGTTTGCCAAATGAGATTAAGACCAACGCCTTAGCTCAAATGGCTAACTTGGGCCTCAGTGAACATTAAAGTCCCAAGAATTCGATCTTACAAATATGTTATATACATTCTTTCAATGTTTCTATTTTCTTTCGTTGTATACATATAACTGGAAAATAAAATCCAGGAGTTGGATGTAAACCTAATCCTTTACCATCAAAAACACTCCAACATTAATTCTTTCTAAAAGCGAAAGATTGAAGTATGAGAAAAAGGTATATTTTATATTATACTTCTATATTGTATATTTTTCCTTCTTTTTTCCGTTAGCATTACCGAGCTTTAATATTTAACCAGCCCGAGCAAGACCATTTTTTTTTCTTTTTCCCACCCCTGCCCCCGCTGTACCTTTGGGTTTCCCCATACCAGCGGTCTCCATTTTTTAAGAGATATAAAATTTTGAACAGCTAAATTGGGCCAGGTAACTTAGCCTAGCTCACCGAGCACAGCTAAGCATAAAAGTGCAATATTTGGGAGATTTAGTTTAAGTCCGAAAAGTCCTAGGGGAACCCGCAGCTGCGACTCCTTTGCCTCTATTCAGAGAACTGGCAGTAAGAGCCTAATTAACTAGCCTATATACCTAAAGCCTAAATACTAATCTAAACTCACATAAAACTATACATATATGCATGTAATATACAAATAAATACATTTTTACCCGAGCAAGACCCATAATCCGAGAGGGGAATTCGCGATTTTTTCGTAGTGAGTGATCATCTTGAGGTACAACCAATAAGGAACTGGAATGATATGTCTCCAGTAGACTGACAGACCCAATTGTACCCAGGAGATCTGTTATCAGTTCACCCTGTGTCAGCCTGCCTATGGGCTGGATCCAAGGGATTCATAATCGATAGCCAATCCGAGGGGCTGTCAGACGTATATACTGTTTAGACTCCCGCCGATCCATAAGCCCTGCGACACTAGCGCGCTCTGTCAGCGACCTCGTGGACTAATGTTCTCTCTTGGATTGGATCGAAGCTGTACCTAGTTCTACGTTGAGCTTTCTGGCGGTAGTGGTAGACGTACCCACGCCCTAACCTGCACAATCACCTGCGTCCCCTCACTGATTCTGTTCTAATGTGCATACGTCAAAGAAACTGAAAATAAAAAAATCCGTCACGCAGGGGCTTCGTAAGCTAAGCAGATTTCCCACGTGAAGTTTTACAATAGAGAACTTTCACGGAAGTCGAACAGTTAACAGGAAACGGCCGAACTAGCTTTTGACGGAAACTCACGACTAGACCCGAAGTTAGTCGACCTCATTTCGTCCTTACAATTAATAAAAACGCGAATATATCGGTTAATATTCAATATAGAGAATGAATGTACGAGTATAGATCAATATTTATAGTAAATTTATTTTGCAATAAGATTGAATCTATACATATTTTTGATCCGACGTATGGAAACGGAGAAATTACGAATTTTCGAAAATCCCCCTCTAAACCCCCCCCCCTCCCACTTGTCTGATTTCAGCCATTAACGAACTTGATCTGTCTTCTTGCATAAAACGTTTAAATATCGAATATGGTAACGATCAAACAACAATTGCGACCACTAGAGCGTTAAGAGAGTATATAATTTTGAACGGACCTCATTTTCGTCATATCCTGGGTAGGATCGATCGATGTTTGAAGAAATTTTTCTAAAATCGCGCCATGAGTACGACCTCAATAGCTGATTTCCCTTAAGGGAAATCTGCTTAAACCAATCTTATGGGTCCTTCATTGAATCCACTAACTTTCAAAGTCTAACACTCAGAAACTAATGTATAAATAGTTGGCACAAACGTCAAATTAGTTGTATTTCTTATTATATTATTTCACACATGGTTCCCAGTGAAATCCCTGTACTTGTGACAATAGTTTAAGAGAAATAGATGTTGACCAAATTCATTAGTCTTGGTCAGGTGTAAGAAAAATGGATCCTCCTCTTTTTTCTATCCAATTGTTCTCAGGTGGTCCATCCCTACAAGCTCTTTTCTATTCTATTCAAGCATGAAGTCTCCGTGATAGAAAGACCCAACAGAACAATATATATATATATCCTTCAAAGTAGATGGCCCTCCTCTTACGTTATAGTATGTTTGTTTATTTTTTTCTGTCCATTCAAGGAGTTCCGTCTCTTTTCCTATTTATCCATTTATGAAATTTTCCTACTTGTTTATATTCTGTCTTAATGTCAGTGAGCTAAGGTTAAAACACCTGGAAATTGCAAGCTACACATATTGCCTCTCAGTAGCAAGCTTAGAACTTAGAGAGATTATAATTAGTTCGCTCTCCGAAAATTATGATCTCTAAGGGATGATGATGTCTTCATTCTTTCTAGAGCCTTTGTTGTTGGTTAGTGTTATACAGAATGTAATTGGAATCAGTTTATAATTTCCTACACATGTGCGCGCCCCAGTTGTGTTTGTGTATGTATGTGTGTGTATGTATGTGTGTGTGTGTGTGTTGTGTGTGTGTGTGTGTGTGTGTGTGTGTGTGTGTGTGTGTTGTGTGTGGGTGTATGAGTTTTCACTCACTCCAGTGTGTTTTAGGGAGGTACAGAGTTTTATGTAAATAGTCACCAGTAAAAACTTATATTTTATGTAAACCTTAATCATTTTAAATTTCTTTTATTCATTTTATACACCAATTTTATTTTAATTATTGATTTATTTATTTAATATTTAAATATTTTATTAATGATTTCTCTATTGTCCAATATCAATAGTTTTGATTTACAGTTTTGCACCTAGCTTTGAATTTTGTCTTTATTTGTTCTCTTGTTCATTTATTTTTTTCTTTGCTGTGTTCAATATTTGTTTTTTGAGTTCCATTTTGTTTTTGAGTTCCATTTCCATTTTTGAGTTCTAGTTCCGTTTTTGTGTTTCATTCAGTTTTTGTGTTTAATTTCGCCTTTTGTGTTCTATTTTTTTTATTCCAGTTCTGTTTTGAGTTGCGTTTCTATTTCTTTCCCATTTCTGTTTTGATTTCATCTCTGTTTTTCGTCTTTTCTATCTGGGTTGTGATCCTTTTATGTTTTGTAATCCTTTTCTGGTTTGTGTTCCTTTTGCGATTTGTGTTCCTTATCTGTTTTGTTTTCTTTTTGTGCTTTGTGTTCCATTTCTGTTTTGTTTAATTTTGTTATTTTTTTTGTTTGTATTGTTTTGTTTTTAAGTTACAAATGCTTTTGTTTAGAACAACATCGCCGAAGCTGCGAAGCTCCAATAAATAAATAAATAAATAAATTGGAATCATCTTCCCGCTATCGTCCTTCTCCCTTATTTCGCTCTTGTCTCTTACAAATCAAAACTCCCTGCGTACGAGTACAATCACTAGAAGGAATCATTAGGAACAGCACAGCAACAACTGAAGGGCAATGATAACCCTAATAGAACACGAGTAAATATGGAAATTATAATAAAAACTGCCCAGTTCTAATACTGTTTTCATTTATAAACGTCCATGTAATGCTACTAAGGCTAATTGTAACGGGCTATCTATAGTTTACCACCATTTTCTAGCTAGTGTAGGAATAAGGTTTTTATTTATAGCAGATTTCCCTTACGGGAAATCAGCTATTGAGGTTTGTACTCATGACGGAATTTTCGAAATTTTTCTTCAAATGTCCATCGATCCTACCTAGTAGATGACGAAAATGAGGTCCGTTCAAAACTGTATATATATATATATATATATAAATATATATATATATATTATATATATATATATATATATAGATATATATATATATTTGTCGGTTACCGCTCTAGCGGTCGCAATTTTTGTTTGACCGTGACCAAACTCGATATTTAATCGTTTTATGTAAAAAGAAAGATCAAGTTCGTTAACGGCTGAAATCGGACCAGGGGGGGGGGTTTAGATGGGGGGATTTTAGAAAAAAATCGAAATATCTCCGTTACTATTCGTCGGATTGAAAAAATGTACAGAATCAATCTTATTACAAATTAAATTTACTATAAATATTGTTCTATACATATTTTCCGTATAATGAGTATTATAACCGAGATATTTGTATTTTTTGTAATGATGTCCGCTTTCAGTAAAACCCTACTCCTACTAGGGACATTTTAATAATTAGCTGATATCTAATGAACCAACTCATTTTTAGGTTAAATACAAAATATTTTTTTCCACAAAGCTTTATTTTACGAGGTACAAACAAATACGTTCTGTTAACCCCCCCCCCCCCTTTTTTCTTGGACTACAAAAATCTGAGTGATTGAGATAGATATTATTTTGATTCATTTCAAATTACTCCACTAACTATAATAAATAGTTCCAATAAAATTAATATTTTATATTATATCAGATATATGTCTTTAATATTTTTGTTTTTCCGGTCTATCTATCGATACTGCACTACAAGGTTGGCTAATCTGTTTGTTTACAATCCAGCCGTATTACGTTGTAGGTTACGTTCTATTATTAATTACAGTACTGGATACAATAAATAGTTACATGAATAAAATTTATAACTTATATTCAAATATATTTCCGTAATTGCTTTTATTTCCGGTAAAAGCTGGCTAACCTGATTGTTTAGAACTCAGGCTGTTTGCTATCAGGAAGGTTCTTACCATTTGACTTGCCCTTTATTTGTTTACTTACACAGCAGTATTAAGTCTTACAAATAATGGATATTCTGTGGTACTATTTAGTGTTGGTGTAATAAGTGTACAGAGCGCTGCTATCATTAGCGGTAAGTCCATCTTTTGTGTTCTTGTTGTTTTTTGAGATTGAATTGTTTTTAATTTAATCTCGGAGCCTAACTGACGAGAGTTACTTTCCCGCCAAAACCTAGTTCGGCCGTTCTTTTGACTGGCTCGGCTCTCGTGAAATTTCTCTATTATAAAACTTCACGTGGGAAATCTGCTTAGTTTACGCAACCCCTGCGTGACGGACTTTTATTTAATGAGTTTTGGTGGGAATCCAATTCGCAAATCTAGGCTTACCAAGTTAGATTAAGTCCAACGCCTTAACTCGCTTGGCTATTCCAGAAAAGATCAATAGGCTCCTAACTCTGACAAAGAAACTCAATTCCTCAAAATGTCAAAGCTTACTTCTGCGATTCTCAGAAAGCAATCGATACAGAAATCTGAGAGAAATAAGTCTCCCAAATCTGCAGGATCCAGTTTCTTCAATCTGTACAGAGTAAATCGACATCTTTGTTGGTTGGTACCAGGAATCCCAACGAGTCTTCCCAAAAGTTCAGAATTGACACAATAACTGAGTTCCTTACAATCGCGAAATTGTGAGCGATCATCGCTTTTAATATTACCGAGTTAATTAGTTTAAAATTATTTCCTAAATGTATAGAGTTAATTAGTAACATGAAACGCAGTCAGTGAGTATTTCATGTTAAGTTGAACTGTACCTGTTTAGGACAGTGATTTTTCTAATTTAGATATAAGGTGTTTATGAGTATTCATTCATTGGCTACTGACTCTGTCAAAGCTTATAGTCTGTGCTTTTTTGGTACCATTTGAATGCTCGAAGCCTTAAACGCTACATTAAGTAAAAGAATAACTACATTTTCAGTTTGCTAAAATGTTACATATGGATTACAATGATTACGATAAGATTCGTACTACAATGACTATAAAAAGTCCGTGTCGGGGGGTTGCATAACGTAAGTAAATTTCTCACCTACTAAAATGACACTAGTAATCTCATCTCACCACAAACTCTCTATTTCTAAGTAAAATTCCGCTGTGAAAACGTTGGGGTTTACTGGAGACAAAACAAAGTCCGTCACGCAGGGGCTGCGTAAACTAAGCAGATTTCCCACGTAAGGGGTACGTAAAGTTATTAACAATAGACGAAATTTCCCACGTAAAGTTGTACAATAGAGAAATCTCCATACGACTACCGATCAGTTACGGAAACGGTCGAACTAGCTTTCGGTGACAACCATAGCTTAATAAAAATGCAAATATCTCGGTTAATATTCAAGATAGAGAACAAATTTATATATAATTATTTATAGTAAATTTAATTTGCAATAAGATTGGTTCTATACAATTATTCGATCCGACGTATAGAAACGAATATATTTCGAATTTTCGAAAATCCCCCCTCTAAACCCCCCCCCCCCACCACTGGTCCGATTTCAGCTTTTAACGAACTTAATCTTTCATTTTACATAAAACGACTAAATATCGAGTTTGGTACAGATTAAACAATAATTGCGACCGCTACAGTGGTAACAGACAAATATATATATATATATATATATATATATATATATATATATATATATATATAGTTTTGAACGGACCTCATTTTCGTCATTCGTCATCCCCTGGGTATGATCGATAGACATTTGAAGAAATTAGATCCCTCCAGGGGGGGGGTTTAAAGGGGGGGAATTTTGAAAATCCGAAATATCTCCGTTACTATACTATACGTCGGATCGAAAAAGGGATAGATCTAATCTTATAGCAAATTAAATGTACTCTAAATATTGTTATATGACATTTATTCCTTATCTTGAATATTTGGATTTTGGATATTTGCATTTTTCAGTTTTCAGCAAGCCCCCACTTCTACTCATGTTACTTAAACAATACTCGGTTATGTAATAAACCACATCATTCGAAGCATAAATACCAAATATTGTTTTCAAGACACATTTATTATACGATAAATGGGAACATTTATTATACGATGGGTTCTGGAACCCCCCCCCCCTTCTCAAGTTTTTGGACTACTTGAATTTGATTGGTTGGGATAAAAATTATTCTGATTCTTATAAATTACAGTACTAGATATAGTAAATAGTTTTCAATCAAATTAATACGTTATGTTCAGATATATTACAGTAATTGTTTTTCTTTCAGGTAAGAAGTTGGGAGAACTGTTTGTTTACATTTGAGATGTTTTCCGTTGGTAGGTTTCATATTATCGTTTGTATTTATTCACTTAACATTCACGGTGGTGTTGTGTACCTACATGTAGATTTATCTATTGTAATACTTCACGCGGGAAATCTGCTTAGTTTACGCAGCCCCTTCGTGTTGGATTTTTTTCTACGTATAACTGGTATATTTTTAATTGGTCATATTGACGTCATGTTCTAATATATATATATATATATATATATATATATATATATATATATATATATATATATATATGTATATATATATGTACATTGTTTTGAACAGACCACATTTTCGTCATCTCCTGGTTAGAGTTGATTCCGTGCAACTTCAATAGCTAACCGTCTAAGGGTCATTGTCGAACGAAGGAACCACCTAGACATCATTTTCGTAGGATTGAATCAAGACAAAGCAAAGAAGATGTTATTTTCGTAGTTTTCAAGGGTCTGTCTTATCATCTTATAAGCAGAAAAAACTTTGACTTTTATCAGACTAAGACAAAAAAAATGGAGCTCATCTTTTTTTATAGCACCCTTTAATGAAATGAGCAAATGAAAAATTCATCCAAGCCTGAGAGAACTTAGGTGAAACTCCCTGACACAGTGCTTGAGATGTAGCCGTTGGTTCAGAGACATTTCCAACAACTGTTGAGCAACAAGTTGTTGCCAAAGTTTCTCAAAGCTCCTACATACAACTTGAACTTCTAAAGCATTAATGTCAGCACCCGAGAGAGGGGATTCACCCTCATGAGACGGACAAGCTCCAAATCTCACAATAAACACATACCTTTGAATAAGGGGTTGTTGTATTCGAGTGTATAACCGTTCACTGCTTCAGTCGAAACTTAATATTGTTATTTCATTAAACTAATATGTGAATTGAAATTCTCATAATTGTCTTGTAGAAGGGTGTTGTTTTTTTTTTAAAAGAAAACAAGAAAATATTGATTTTTTAAAATTGTATTTTTGTTTATTTTAAAATAGCAATTGGGATCAAAGTAGACAAGCCGCTAACGTCCTTCGTCATTACCTCATTGCTCTCCGAAAATATTATTTTCAACCTCTCCTGTCACCCCAGAATACTTTTTTTTACAGTGGAAATCAGCTTCGAAGCGAGCAGTCATGACGCGATTTTCGAAATATATATATATATATATATATATATATATATATATATATATATATATATATATACTAGCTAAGGTACCCGGCTTCGCTTGGGAAATCATTTGAGGCTGAATGATGATAGTATTTTTTTTTTGAGCAAGGCGACTTACAGAAAAAAAAATTATTTCAAGAATAAATGAAAATAAGTCCCTAATCATTGTTTCCCTTGAGGGTCAGGCGGGCGATGTATAGATGAGAAATTTTAATTTTGAAAAATAAATAAAAACTTGTTCCTGATCTATACCTCTCCACTTTTTAACTCACCTTTCTGAATACTTCAAACCATAATCGTGGATAGCATTTATTACAATTAAATATCCTATACCAATCCGAGCACATATAGTTTAAGCATAGTTTTGCACATTAGATTATATTCGTAAAAGTAGAGCTCAGTGGTAATCACTTCCAGTAATGCCACCAGGACAGGAAATAAGTTAACTCAATTAACTGATTAGGCTCCGGCCTCCATCCGCTTCAGCATCTCCATAGTTTTCCTTAAAATATGGATTCGAAGTATTATTTTAATAATTTATCTACCTGATGGAATTAAATAATAGTATTACCCTAAAAATAATTTCATTTATATTCAAAAATATAGGTGAGGGGAAGAAAACGTAGCCGTCCCTGCAAAATAAGTAATACTTTAAATCATATCAAATTTAAATGGATATTGTCTTTTTTCATAATAACATTACCATTAACGTCTAATTGTTATGTTGGTACATATTTGTTTCAATAACATCAAGATATCAGAAATAAGATAATATATTAGCAGAACCAATGAGTATGATCCCATAACTTCCGCTATCACTCTTTGTGCCAATTCAGCATGACTTTGTTTAAATAATACATTATAAAAATTAAATAACGGAAATGCTCTTATAGTTTGCATTTCAATTGGAAATAAATAGCAATGTTATTTTCTAGGAGAAATAAATATCATCACATATAGAGTTTGGGGCTCAGGTTGGCCATGCGAGTTAAAGCGTTGACCTTTATCTCACGTGGTACACCTTGAGTGGCGAGTTCGATTCTTGCCTGGGCAAAGGAAATTATTTAGTGACGAAATTCATTAAATAACGTCCTAAAATCCACCTTGGCTAGAAAAGGGTGGTAACCTGTAGATAACCCGTCCCGATTAGCCTAAGTTGCAAAAAGTGGACGTTAATAAATAATAATAATAACATATAAAGTTATCATATGTGACTAACACATAAAATCTTTTGTCATAATATTCATTCATTTAAAACACTTAAATAAGCACTAATAAAATTAATGACTCCCGCTATAGTTTTAGCGTATATCCCGTGTTTACTTCATTTTACGAACATAGTGAATGCAACAAAAGTTACACTAAATAATAAAATAAACAACTTTTATGTGCATGTTTGCCGAGAATCTAATAGGAAACGAAATATCATAATCTTTCATTTCAGGCCACCCTCATAACCCCCACTCCCGTCTGGACATAAACATTTTAATATAGCTTATAATCATGGAAGAATTAATGCTAATTCACCTACAGAGACTTGTTAATTTCGGTTCAATCGTTAGCGCCCAATAAAATAGATGATTCCGCTATAGGTTTTAGCGTATATCTCGTTTATAATTCGGTATAAGAAAAAAGTGTATATAACAAAAGTTACTCTAAATAACTAAATAAACAACTTTTGTTATGTTCATATTTGCCGAAAACCCAATATGAAACGAAATATCACTATTTTTAATTTCTGGCTTCCCTCATAACCCCCACTCCTGCCCGTCCCTAGAAATGTTGGTATGGCTTGTTATAATGAAAGCGTTAGTGCTAGTTTACATACCGAGTTTGGTTTAGTTCGGTTGAGTCTTTTGTGCCAAATAAAATTGTTGACTTCCGCTATCATTTTTAGCGTATAACGCCTTTATACTTAGGTATACGACAAAAGTGTATATAACAAAAGTTACTCTAAATAACAAATTAAACAACTTTTGTTATGTGCATATTTGCCGTAAAACCAATAGGAAACGAAATATCGATTTTTTTAATTTCTGGCTTCCCTTATAAACCCTACTCCTGTTCGTCACAGAGGATATTAATATAGCCTAAAGTCTAAGTTGGGTTAGTAGTAATATACATACCAAGTTTCATAAAATTCGGTTCAGCCGTTTATGCGTGAAAAGGTAACAAACAAACAAACAAATAAACAAACAAACAGACACCAAAGAAACAAAATGCAGTTATGGTGTCTATGGCATGTGAAACGAAAAGTTATCGTGAAATTTCGCGAAAAAAATCAATGTACAGACAGAGGTTACAATTTTATATATATATATATATATATATATATATATATATATATATATATATATATATAATTTATTTATTTCCTCAATTAACTGGCAATGAAAGTATGGAAATGGATTATTCAATGTTGATCATTGCATGGAACATTTTACCCCCTAATAGTTATTCCAGTTAGTTTCTGTTAATTTATACCAGTAATAGTTATTCCAGCCATTTTCTGATACTTCAGCAGTATCTGTCTACAGGATTCAGACGAAGGGATGTTGAAGATTCAGTACTCATGACACAGACGAGGACTATATTCTATACAACGAAGATCTTAGAAAGTGGTTCAGAACATGTTAAGGAAGGAAAAATTATTTATAATCAATCATGATGTGTATGTATGTGTGTGTGCGTGTGCGTGCGTGCGTGTGTGCGTGTGTGTAGCGTTACTCTAGCGGTCATATATTTAATTTCATCGATACCAATCTCCTCATTTATGCGTTTCATGTAAAACAAAAGATCAAGTTCCTTAACAGCTACGTCGTTTCCTCTATCCCTACCAACATTAACCGAGATATTTGAATATTTTAGTATTGAGTCTTCAGTGAGCCCGAAAACCAACTCACCTGACAATTGCAGTACGCCAGTATATCGTGAAAAGTCTTAAGCTTAAACTATGTTTGACAAATAGCAGTCAATATTTTTTCCCAATCTAAGGAGTGGAATTCAGACAGAAGGGGGGGGGGGTATAAAATTGAAATAGTTCCGTCATTGGATCAAAAGATGTTATATTTTCCGTCTTCTCGGACATGTTCAATCGTTACTAAACTCGATATTTAAAGGTTGTGTGTAAAAATTAAGATCAAATTAGATAAGGACTGAAAGCGTTACTGTGGAAGCGGGAGTTCAGAGGTGGAAAATTCGAAATTTCGTCTATACTATGCGTTGGACCGAAACAATTTATAGTGGCAATCTTATTACAGATCAAATGTTGTAATATACATATATTTCTCTGTTTATGTATTAACAGAGTTGTTTTCATATTTTAGTTTTCAGCGTTCAATAACCCCTACTCCTACTCAAGTTATATTGACAATAAGCTGGTATATCTTGAACATACACGTACATTTTATCGTAACTCGAGATTAAGCGAGTTTTTCGTACTTTCTTGTTTCTAGCTTTCCGAAACCCGCCCCCCCCCCGCATTCTACTCATCGGTTTTTTACATAGAAATATGCGATGAGATGAGATCACAGCTGTTTTATATCAACACATGGGAAATCAACTTAGTTTCAGCAGCATCTGCGAGATGTACGTTTAGAAATTTTCCTAAAAAGAAATGAGCTATTGAGGTCGTACTCATAACGCGGTTTTCAAAAACGTTCTCCATATGTCCAACGATACTACCCTGGAGATGCCAAAAATTAGGTCCATTCAAAATTATATATATATATATATATATATATATATATATATATATATATATTTGTCTGTTTACGCTCTAGTGGTCGCAATTGTTGTTTGATCGTTACCAAACTCGATATTTAATCGTTTTATACTTATATTTGGGGGGCTCAGGTTGGCCGTGCAGGTTAAGGCGTTGGTCTTAATCTTTCGTGGAAGCTCTACAGTGGCGGGTTCGATTCCCGCCCTGGGCAGTAGAAATTTATTTAGTGACGGACTCATTAAATAAACTCCTTAGGCCCACCCTGGCTAGAAACGGGTGGTAACCTGTAGATAACCCGTCCCGATTAGCAACATAAGTAACATAAAGTGGACGTAAATAATAATAAGCAAACATAATCGTTATATGTAAAAATAACGGTCAAGTTCGTTAATAGCGGAAATTGGGAGAGTGGGAGCGGGTATTTTCGAAAATTCGAAATATCTCTATAACTATACGTTGGATCGAAAAATTATATAGAACCAATCTTATGTAATGTTCTATATATGTTGTTGTGTACTCTTTTTCATTATCTTGATCATAAACTTAGATATTTGCATTTTAGCAGATTTCCCTTAAGGGAAATCAGCTATTGAGGTCGTACTCATGATGCGAGTTTCGAAAAATTTCTTCAAATGTCCATCGATCCTACCAAGGAGATGACGAAAATGAGGTCCGTTCAAAATTATATATATATATATATATCTATATATATATATATATCTATATATATATCTATATATATATTTGTCTGTTAACGCTCTAGCGGTCGCAATTTTTGTTTGATCGTTACCAAACTCGGAATATTATCGTTTTATGTAAAAAGGAAGATCAAGTTCGTTAATGGCTGAAATCGGACCAGTGGGAGGGGGGGGTTAGAGGGGGGATTTTTGGAAATTCAAAATATCTCCTTTATTATGCGTTGGATCGAAAAATTGTATTGAATAAATCTTATTGCAAATTAAATTTACTATCAATATTGTTATATACATTTATTCCCTATCTTGAATATTAACCGAGATATTTGCATTTTTATGAAATTTCGGCCGATAACGGATTTTTGAATTTCCCGCGAAAAGCTAGTTCCGCCCTTTGTCGTAACCGTTTGGCTCTGATATGGAGATTTCTCTATTGTATAACTTCACGTGGGAAATCTTTACGCAGCCCCTGCGTGACGGACTTTTTAGTTTTCGGCCTGAGTAAACTCTCACTCCTACTCATGTCATATTAATAATAAGCTGTTATATAATGAACCACTTTATTTGAAGCCTAAATACCAAATATTGTTTACATGGAAATTTTACGTTTTGAGATAAATGCAAGTACGTGACGCAAGTTGGAAATCTGCTTAGTTAAGGCCATATATACCACCAAAGTGGGACTGGAGTGAACAGTATTCAGTAGACTGTAGATATTATGGAAGGGAAGCCATATCCCATTGAATAACTTGGGAGAAACATTGAGACAGCCTACTCACTCACTAGACCAGCGATACATGTCTGTCACCATGTCAAACGTATGAGCATTCATACTTATGTCATCATATATTAAAAGTGTACCAAAATAATGATAGGGTATAAAATATATCAAATGGTAAATAAAAGAAACATTGAAGCTTATAACATCTTTTGACTCCTTTCACCTAACCACGTTCCACTGAATAGAGGTAATTTTTCTCGCCCATCCTTGGACGAATTGCTGGTCTCCTGGGTTTTGAGGAATCAATAGAGACCTAACTATCATTTCTAACTCCTTTCACTCTATAAATTATACCTCTATAAATGGCTTTATAAAAACGTTCATAAACTAACTTCTATCAACTACCTTTATTATAGATTATTAGCTTAACTTAGATCAAAATCCACTATGGGGTAGAGTGAGTTGAAGGGGGTGGGCATGAAACAATTACCAATTTCTCTTTACCTACTATAGATTCCTAAAATGTGCGTATAACCATTTTTGTTTAAGATAAAAAGATATGTATAAATTTACGTTTCTCCTTCACACCGTAATTTAACTGTAGGAATGACACACTGTGAGGTAATTTTATCACATCCAAAATTGAACTGAACCTAATAAATACACATCATCAGTGAACCGAACAAAATCCTTTAAAAGTTTAAACTATTTATATTGGAGATCATCGCGCGTAATCATTTAATCCCTAGAGACTAATGGATTCAGTGGATTTTCCATTCATTAACTTAATCCCTCAATCATTCAGTTCTGCAATTTAGAGGGGAGAAAAAATTAATTAATCGTGGTTTTATGCTTCGAGGGAATAAGGAAAATGAGGGCTTTTATCCTCGTGTATACTTAAGCAAAGTTTGAAACCAAAAAAAAAAAAAGAAAAGAAAATTGAAGAAAACGTTGGTGTTTGTATATTTCTGACTTAATCAGGCTCTTCAAGTTTTTCCATTGTAATAACCATGGTAGTTTTAAAGTGTAAAACGTCCTTCGATTGAAACGTACTCCGGCAGGACTTATTTTTACTATCACAATGAGGTCTCCAAACCTTAACCCTATGTTGGTAATAACAATTTACACCTTAAGGCCCCATTAATCAAAATCTGCATTTTACATCTTATCCAACAATTGTCTGCAATTTATAAATTAAGATGTCATCAATCAACTTCAATATTTTACACCTTATCTCCCATCAACTTTTGTAATTAACAATCTATTCTCGTTTTCTCTTTTCCAATGATTGGCAAGGGAGAATTTATTTGTTTAACATATCACCGGGACCTTCTCTAGTCTTGGTTTAATTAGCATTCCTTCAATTTCATACGTTCAGCCTGATCATCATCCTGATGATGAAAAATAAATAAATAAAATGAAACGACATTAATAGATCATTAAAATTAATTGTAAAAATCATGAAAAAAAATTAATAAAAAACCATTAAAATAAATAAATAAAAATAATCATTAAAATAAAAAAAAAATCATTAAACATAAAAATAATCATTAAAATAAATAAATAAAAATACATTAAAATAAATAAATAAAAATAATCATTAAAATAAATAAATAAAAATAATAATCAAAATAAATGAAATCAATAAAATAAATAAATAAAAATAATCACTAAAATAAGTAAACAAAATAATCATTAAAATAAATAGATTAAAATAATAATCAAAATAAATGAAATCAATAAAATAAATAAATAAAAATAATCATTAAAATAAGTAAATAAAATAATCATTAAAATAAATAGATAAAAATAATAATCAAAATAAATGAAATCAATAAATTAAAATAATCATTAAAATTAATATATAAAAATAATAATCAAAATAAATGAAATCAATAAAATAAATAAATAAAAATAATCAATAAAATAAATAAATTAAAATAATCATTAAAATTAATATATAAAAATAATAATCAAAATAAATGAAATCAATAAAATAAATAAATAAAAATAATCATTAAAATAAATAAATAAAAGTAATCATTAAAATAAACAAAAATAATCATTAAAATAAATAGATCATAAAATAAATAAATAAAAATAATCATTAAAATAAATGAAATCAATAAAATAAATAAATTAAAATAATCATTAAAATAAATGAAATCAATAAAATTAATAAATAAAATAATCATTAAAACTAATATATAAAAATAATAATCAAAATAAGTTAAAATAAATGTATACAAAAATATCTCAGTTAAAAATAAAGTTTATAATAGAATAGGAAAAATTAAATGTCATCTAAAACAGGCTCATTCATATCCCTTTAGATGTTTTCTAAAATAACCATTTCATATCTCACAATGTTTAAATTAATTACATTCATAACCTGTAAAATATTGTCTAAAACAAGCCTATTCATTATCCATAAAGTTTTGTATGAAAGAAGAGAATTTATATCCCTTAAATATTGCCTGAAACTTAATAATGATAATTGCCAATAAGTTTCTGTAGGACTGAAGAGATCCAAGTGATTTATTACACCCCTACGTTGTTGTTTTTTTCCTGCTGGTTTTAATGTGACCGTGCATTTATCTTAGAGCAGATCTTCACTCCCCTCAATTTGATATCCTTTGTTGTGCTTTTTCTATTATACTTCCGAAATATTGCATCTCTCCTCCCCACCCATTGCCCGTGTGAAGAAACGTTCCCAATTTATCAACATCTCGTCCTGGAGCTGAGATAAATTGAATGTCTCTATCTCAGGTTCGTACGCTGAGAATCTCATTTTCCAGACTTGTCTATTATTCTCTGTGAATAGATTTATTTTTACTCGTGTGAAAGATAGAGTAGCACCCGAGTAGTAATTTAATCGTCTTAATGTAACAGTAAATTACAAACTTTTATTAAAATATTTCCTGAAAATGGCAACAATAATCTTCCTCTAGTCATATAATTTTACCGGCACTTTAGTAGAATAAATCCAAAATTTCATTTTCATTTCAAGAATGAAATTATATATTTAGTCAATTGCCCAGTTCATCCTATCGAGATGATTTCTTTGTACCAAGACTTTAAAGAACATTAAATTAATTTTCTGCATAATAGGAACCAGTTAATGCTCATCAGCCCATGCTGGCCACGAGAGCTGAACTATACTACTCTCTAACAGTTCTGGAAGGAGCTCAGGTTGACCTTAATCTCACATGATAAACCTCGAGTGGCGAGTTCGATTCCCGCCTGGGAAAGGAATTTATTCAGTGGCGGAATTCTTTAAATAAAATCCTTAGTCTCACCCTGGGTAGAAATGGGTGGCAACCTGTAGAGAACCCGTCCAAATTAGCCTTAGTTGCAGAATGTGGACGTTAATAAATAATAATAACAGTTCTGGCCTAAGAGGTGGTGCCAACCTATATGTTACATCAGCACTAAATATCTAATTTCTACAGTTCTAACATTCTAGTCGTTTTAGCAGCTATCGAGGTTGAAGTCATAGCTCGTTTTTCAATACATTTTCTCTAATTTCCATTAAACCTACCCAGAAGACTAGAAGATAATGAAAATGAGGTCCGTTCAAATTATATATATATATATATAAATATATACTTGTCTTTTACTTTTCTCTTTCTTGATCGTTACAAAATTCGATATTTAAGCCTTTGATGAAAAACTAAAGATCAAGTTCGTTAATGGCTAAAATCGAACCAACGCTAGGGAGGGAGGGGGGGGGTTATAAGAGGGAATTCAGGAAATCTCCGTTATTATAAGTCGAATCGAAAATGTGTATAGAACCGATACCATTAACATAGAACATAGAAATTTTCTACAAGATCGCCTCTATATACTTTTTTGATGCAATTTCGAGAGAGAGAAAAAGAAGAAATTTCGAATTTTCGGAATTTCCCCTAACCTCCTCCTCCCACTGGGCCGATTTCAGCCATTAACAAACTTGATGGTAACTATCAATCTAAAAGTGCGACCACTCGTCTTAAATGTCTTAAAAGACATATATATATATATATATATATATATATATATATATATATGTGTGTGTGTGTGTGTGTGTTTGAACGGGCCTCATTTTAAGCATCTACAAATTTTAGGTAGGATGGATGGACATTAAAGGAGATTTTCCGAAAATCGCGTCGTTCAACCTCAATAGATGATTTCCCTTAAGGGAAATCTGCTGAAAACGTTCAATTGGGGTTATTAGGATAACTCATGTTTACACCAAGATCGTCTCTGGCATAATGAATTAGTAATGGCCTCTGACTTGGCAAGATCGTTCATTAACTCTAAGCAGAGATCCTGACTTAAGCTCTTGAGCATTTCGTCCCGATTTTAGTAGAAAAGGAGAAAAGCTGAGATAGAAGCTAGACTCCGGACTAAGGAAGAAAATGAAATCCAATTAAACCTTTTTGCTCCTTTTATTGCTTTTCAGTCTTCTCTGGAAACATCTTATTTAGTCTTCGTTTTAATTACCCTTGATTAAGAGGTTTACAGCTTCCTTCTGGAAAAGAAATGGTTCCTTTCCTAATATTTAAAAGTTGTTAAATAGACTGCTCTGTCTGGCCCTTTTTTTCTATTCCGAGTTCTCTCTTAATGCAGATTCAATGGAGGCCAATTCAACGGTTTAAAAAGATGTTTTGAAAATTTTATAAATTTAAAAATGTGTAAGGATATTAAATTTTTATATTTAAGATTTTTAAAACTTTAACTTATTAAGTGAGCGGTGAAATATTTAGAGTATAATGTGATGATCAATCCAGTATTTCAGGATAAGAAACATGACGTCTTCCTGCGTTATACATATCCATTTATTTGCCTCCAACCTGTTTCATCACATTATTTGAGGTATACTTCCTAAAGACTATACAGGTCTATTTGTTAAGTTGAAGAACCAAAACTCTGATGTATGAGCGACGCGAATTCCTTATACTCCTATTGAAAAATATAAGCAAAATGTACAATTATATTTCGTTTAATAAAATAATTACTGAAGCGGTTAAATATGGACTATGGTATAGATCAAATAAACATTTCCCAAAACAAGAACGTAAACTCTGATGATGTAACCACAAAACGAATTTCCATGTATCTTGCATAATAAAACTGTCTTCAAAACAATATTTGGTATTTGAGTTTCACATAAAATTTGTTCACTATATAAAAGCGTGTAATTCTGGCATGGTATGAGATGAGGTTTACTGAAGGCAGAAAACCAAAAAAATGCAAATATCTTGGTTAATATTCAAGATCCAGAATGAATGTATATAGCAACATTTATGGAAAATTAAATGTGCAATAAGAGTGCGTCTATGTAAGTTTCTAAAATTATATATATATATATACTCGTATACATTCGCCGTCTCCTTCGAAAGCCCCGTCATTGGTACAAACTCAATAGATTATTTCTTTCAAGGGAAATCTGCTTATATTTGGCCAGAGATTAAAAATGTAAAATTTTTAGAGCCAATTCATTATAACTTCGAATCGCACATTTTTGTTCTCAGCCATTAATGAAATCGAATGGGGAAAGGGGGAGCGGAAATTCATAATATCTTCAATATGAGTCGCATTGAAAAACAGCATGTAATCAATCTTGTTGAAAATTTAATTTTCTATATATATTGTACAAAACATATTTGTTTTGTCTCTAATAATTCGTGACATTTGAGTTTTTTTAATTTACAGCCTTCAGTGATCATAGTCAACATTTAGTCATTGCATGTGAACAAGAAGCACATATATTGTGAAACGTCTTATTCCAAGCTTAAATACCAAATATTGTTTTCAACCAACGAGAAACCCACGAAGCATACACGTCATTAATTCTGATTTTACTCTCTTTTCTCGATAATGTTGACCGCACTCGATATTTAACCGTTTCTTTCAATCAACATCTACCCGTCGGATTTTTACTTTGAAATAGAAACTATTCTATAAGACGAGTGTGTCAAATCAGCAGGTGGGAAGGTTGTTAAGTTTGCCAAAGCTCCTGCTTGAATGAATTTTTTTTTCCCATCAACTTAGTTCATTAGAAGACATTTTTAGAAAACCTTTCCATGATTACAACCCAATAACAGATTTTACCTTTCAACGAAAGAGAATTCCGTTAAAACGGTTTGGCCCTTCTTTCTAAATTAATACACCATTAAAGGCCCCCATCTGGTCTAATATATACCAATTGATTTGTACTGTTATTACGGACCTCAGTTGGAAAAGAATATTTAGAGACTGGGGCCAAAGAAGTATATATATATTTGTAGAAATACTCCTGTAGAGGTAGTAACATACGTCAGCAGTATTGCAGCCTCCCTCAGTTTTTCTCTCTCACAAGTAGCTTAATCTCCTACGTCCTACCTCTTTGTCTGAGAATTCCCTCCCTTGGGTGAGAAATAACCCGGGATAAAAGCTAATACGGGGGAAAACGTTTTTATTTACTCACTCAACGCTCTGATGTAGTGAACTGCATTTCTTTTATTTTAGGCTGCCTGTATCACTCATATTCTTTTTTTTACAATTTTACACAAATTTCAAGCATTAAAAGTAACATTGTTAGAAATATATTGAATGTTTAAAAATTAAATTGCGGAAAATAATTTTCATTTATTTGTTGCCAGTATTACGCTTTGTAGCATATCATTTTTCAAATCATATATATATATATATATATATATATATAAAGCTTTAGATATAAAATATATATACTCATATATACATATAATCATAGACATTGTTGGGAAAATTAAATACATGAAAACTTAAAAAGAGATATTCGCGTATTTGCGAAGTACGGAGGAGATCAAAGGGGTGCTGCCATATGGTCTCCTTCGTCCTAGTCAATACCAGTCCAGACAATTCCGCTTTGATGTTGCCGCTTCTCCATAAAAAGCGTACATCTCGGCCAACAGTTAGTTTTGTTCTCAGCTGTCTTTAAGTGATCATCAGTGCGTTCAGTGCGACTATGTGAAGAACAGTGTTGTGCCGTGACTCTGTAAGAAACACTATAGTGGCGTGTTTAAGACAGTACAGTGCCGTTAACTTCACGATGTAAAGGACAGTGCAGTGCCGTGCTTTTGTGAACTTCAGTGATCGTGAGTGAATTATTGGACTGTGTAATAACAAAAACAGAGAATCTATCAGTGCATACTGTGAGTAGTAACTAAGAATAATTAGCCAAGTGTGTAGTGCATTGTGAAATAAATTGTCCAGTGATAAAAACTTTGAAGCTTGTGTGTGTTTAATTTTGCAATCCAAAAGAACTCAAATAAACAACATTTATCACTGATTTTTGTAATGAACGTAACAATTTAATAACGTTACACTTATGAAGAAATTTCATAAATAGGTACTAGCAACTACTATATTAACGTTCGGTGTTCCACTAGAAATTTGATAGCTTCTAGTAATATGCTATTCGACAGTCGCATTTTAAATAGATAGGAGATAGTATTTCATATTAGATAGTAGTATAATAGAGAGCAGATTATAATAGTATCGTATAGAGTAGTACATTGAGAGACGTTTATAATAGAATTAGTATAATAGATAGTTTTATATTATATATTATTTAGATAGTAATGTAATATATGGTAAATAGCATTTTAAGTTGATTAAATAGATAGTAGATAGTGAATTATATTAGAAAGTAGTATGATGAATAAATTATAATAGTATAATAGATTGTAGTATAATAGGTTATAACAGTGTAATAGATAGTAGATCGAATTTTAAATTGATTAAATAGATAGTATTCAGTATTTTATATTATATAGTAGATTATAATGGAATAATAGCTAAGTCTTATATAAGATATTAGACAGTATTTAGGTAGTAGTGTAATAGACACTAGATAGTATTTGAAGTTAATCACATAGATACTAGATAGCATTTTATATTATAAAGTAGATCATAATAGTATAATAGCTAGTCTTGTATAAGATATTAGACAGTATTTAGGTAGTAGTGTAATAGATACTAGATAGTATTTTAAATTAATCACATAGATACTAGATAGCATTTTATATTATATAGTAGATTATAATAGTATAATAGCTAGTCTTGTATAAGATATTAGACAGTATTTAGGTAGTAGTGTAATAGATACTAGATAGTATTTGAAGTTAATCACATATATACTAGATAGCATTTTATATTATATAGTAGATTATAATAGTATAATAGCTAGTCTTGTATAAGATAATAGACAATATTTAGGTAGTAGTGTAATAGATACAAGATAGTATATTAAATTAATCACATAGATACTAGATAGCATTTTTTATAATATAGTAGATTATAATAGTATAATAGCTAGTCTTGTATAAGATATAAGACAGTATTTAGGTAGTAGTGTAATAGATACTAGATAGAATTTTAAATTAATCACATAGATACTAGATAGCATTTTTTATAATATAGTAGATTATAATAGTATAATAGATCGTAGTAATGTATAATAGTAAAATAGTTAGTTCTATATTAGATATTATATAGAAGTATAGTAGATAGTAAATATTAAATTTTATATTAAATTGATTAAATGGATAGTAGAATTTAAATTGGAAGTAGTATTTTACATTGAAGTTTAACACAATGGTATTTATTTAATTTGATTACATTTAATATATCTGGTTAGTAAATTATATCAAAAATATTCGTAGCAATAATAGGTTTATGAAAACTGTAATGTAATTGTTGTCTTGGTTTTACTTTTTCTCCTTTTCAATCACATAAAAGACTACACAATGTTAAATAATAGAATTATTTTGTCTGTAAGTGTTCTTCATGATTTTTAATGTACTTATTTTAATTCCTTAATGGCTTGATGTAATATGGATTTATTTAGTGAATAACTTATTAAATAAAAACCTTTGTCGTGCCCTGACTAGAAAAGGTTAGTAACCTGTAGATAATCCTTCCCAATTAGCCTTTATAGAACAACTTGGACGTTAATAAATAACATTTAACATTTTAATATCTTTTGAATTTAAAAAAAAAACAAAAGAAACATATTGTTATTTTTAGGTTAATTAGGAAATCAGATTTATTTGAATCTAAATGTACGTTTAATACATTTTAATTAAAATTCATAATAATTAAAATATTTTATAGTAATAAAAAGGTAAAACTATATTATTTTCGTCATTCATGTAAAAAGGATTTACTTACTGTTTTAAAATTCACACAAAAAAATGGAGGCTGAGGTTGGTTGAAGTGTAAAAATGGTCTTCCTATTTAACTTGTTGGGAATCTTTTTTATCTCTTTCAGAAAAATATAATTTTTTCCTAGCCTACAGACGCATAATGACTAATTATAAAGTTTCTTTTATTACGCAAAGTAATCTGGTAAAATAAAATATCAACTCTGGAGAGTAAAAATACTATGATAAGTAAACGGCAAATTCTTACCCCCCCCCCCCGACCTAGAATTCTCTTGTTTGTTGTTCGATTAATTATAAATGACTTCCGTCATAAAAATATTATAGACTTCACACGTGAACTAGAAAAATGATCAAAAACAACATGTTGGGCATATGTTTTCAGAAGTAGAAACATGGTCATTATTATGAAAGTATAAAAATATTCTTTTTTGATTTCCGGTTCTCGTCTTATATTCCACTGGTATTATAATAGAAGGAAATAATCAATATTTGTTTTTAGGCAAACGTGCACATAACCAAAGTTGTTTTATGCGTTATTAAAAGTAGCTTTTGTTTTAAAAATAATATTATTAAATTTAATTTCCTAATCGTTTGATATATCATGCAGGACAACGTCAGTTGGGTCCGCAAGTATATATATATATATATATATATATATATATATACTATCTCAGATACCCGGCTTCGCCCGGGAATTCTTTGAGGCTGAATGTTGATGGTATTTTTTTTGGCAAGGTTTTACTTTGCACAATATTATTAATTTCCTATGTAAGAATTCACTGTCCTCCATATTGTCATATTTCCCGTCTCCTGTGCATTAGGCACAAATTTGAATTATTAAGAGTAATATATTAACTTAGATTTGAATTTATTTTTCCTGGTGAGGTACCTGGTAGTTCATATTGGAAAGAATTGTTGAGCATATCAATATTTCTACAGAAATTACTTGCATCATACATTGTTCCCGAAAAAAATGCATAAAACAAAAGTTACTCTAAATAAAAAAGTAAACAACATTTGTTATGTGCACGTTTGTCGAAAAACAAATAGAAAATGAAATAACGCGACTTTTTATTTCAGACCTCCCTTATAACCCCCACTCCCGTTTGAACCTAAAAATTTTAATATAGCTTATAATCATGGAAGAATTAATGCTAATTGACATACCGTGTTTTGTTAAGTTCGGTTCAATCGTTAGTGCCCAATAAAATAGTTGGCTCCCGCTTTAGTTTATAGTGTATATCTCGTTTATACTGTGTTATAAGACAAAAGTGAATATAACAAAATTTACTTCAAATAAAAAAATAAACTACTTTTGTCATGTGCATATTTGCAGAAAAACGAATAGAAAACGAAATACCGCTATTTTTAAATTCAGGCCTCCCTTACTACCCCCACTCCTGCCCGTCCCTAGAAATGTTGGTATGGCTTATTATAATGAAGGCGTTAGAGCTAATACACATACTGAGTTTTATTTAGTTCGGTTGAGTCTTTTGTGCCAAATAATTGGTCACTTCCGCAATATGTTTTAGCGTATATCTCGTTTATAATTCGGAATACGACGAAAGTGTATATAACAAAAGTTACTCTAAATAACCAAATAAACAACTTTTGTTATGTTCATATTTGCCGAAAACCCAATAGGAAGCGAAATAGCGTTATTTTTAATTTTTAGGCCTTCTATATAATCCCCACTCCTGTTCGTCTCAGAGAATATTAATATAGCCTAAAGTCTAAGTTGGGTTAGTGGTAATATACATACCAAGTTTCATAAATTTCGGTTCAGCCGTTTATGCGTAAAAAGGTAACAAACAAACAAACAGACACGAAAGAAACAAAATGCAGTTATGGTGGTTTGTGAAACGAAAAGTTATCCTGAAATTGCGAGAAAAAATCAATCTACAGACAGAGGTTACAATTATATATATATATATATATATATATATATATATATATATATATATATATGTGTGTGTGTGTGTGTGTGATTGATATGAAAATTCAAAAATTCTTAATAAAAAAATAGCAGAGTATTGGATAATCATGTAAATTTCCCTGTCCCAGAGATTAAAACCCAGTTCCAGCTTTAAATATATTTGTGAAAATAATTAGAGCAATGAAGATATAAATATAAATTTGTTATTACTTCGTATTGCCCATCGATTTTATTTGTTTTGTTGCAGTCCGATAAAATAATTTAATTTGTAGAATGAAAAGAAGAATCTAGGTTTAGTAATGAATATTCGTTTCATCAAACAGACTAATAGTACTTTAGGTGGCTTCAGAAATTGGCTCAAATTTCATTAAAAAAGTTAAATTATGATAAAGTTTTAAAAAGTGTAGAGAAGTTATATTTTACCTTTTTTCTCCTGGGTAGGATACATTTTCAGAGGTGCCTTCCTCGTTAGGCCAATTAAACGTGAAGTTCTAAATAAATGTATAAAATTATTCTGTCGTTCTATCTTGCTGAGCAATGTTTCAGATTCATTTCCTCAAGAAAAAATTGGATTAGCTATTCTTTCCTCCATTAGAAATTCTATAACTGAAAATGAGCATAACTTCAGAGTGGTAATACATCTATTGTAAATTTTATAAACGTAACATTCATTTTTAGCAGGATTTCTGAAAGGGAAATTTTGTGATTATCTCATAAATTAAGATTTCACGTTCTTGCCTTGAAATTTTTATTTAATCTATATTTAACCGCTTTATTTAACATTAAAGATCATATTCGTTAATGGCTGTAATAGAACAAGAAATATGGGAGTTTAGAGCTGGGGAATTTGAAAATCCAAAGTATATATTATTACGTTATAGAGACAATCGTACTAAACTATAGAGTTTCTAGAACTGTTGTTCTATAGATTTTCATGTAACTAAAATATTAAACAAGTTGTTCTACATTTCTTGTTTTTATTCTCCGGTGAGCTCACTGTTCTTCAGATTACACAGTCCAATAATTCACTCACGATCACTGAAGTTCACAAAAATACGGCACTGCACTGTCCTTTACTTCGCGAAGTTAACGGCACTGCACTGTCTTAAACACGGCACTATACTGTTCTTTACAGAGTCACGGCACAACACTGTTCTTCACATAAAACACTTTACCGCACTGCACTAAGTCGCACTGTTGCACTGAACGCACTGATGATCACTTGAAGTCAGCTGAGAACAGAAACTGACTGTCGGGCGAGTTGTACACACTTATATTGAGGAGCGGCAACATCAAAGGAACCTGTCTCGTTGGTACTGGACTCTTAGTCTGGAACAATCCCGGCTCCACTAGACACTTCAGGCGCCAATAGTCCTTCCTCGGTCGGCTCCTTTCATCTCCTTCGTACTTCCTAAATACGTGACTATCTCTGCTTAATGTTTCATGTGTTTAATTTTCGCAATATCATGGTGAGATCAGAGCACCAATGCATCATTCTGCGCTTGGGAAATCTGCTTAGTTTACTCAGTATCTGTGTGACGGACTCTATTCAGGAAATAGTGAGCCTGACCTTTCGCTTCTCCTCCTGGTGTTAAGACCCCCCTTCCCTAAAGGATTAGGATCTCTTAGTTAGTTAGTTTTGTAAGGAATAAGCATAGTCTTCTGTTAATCTTAGATTTTACAAAAGGCATATCTTCTTTTGAAGCTGCTGTCATGGGTAATTTTGAAATTTTAATTCCAAAATACCTTTTTCCAATTACAAGACCGTTATGTTTATTCCTCAAGCAGAAGAATCATTTCTGGGTGAATAAATAAATAAGAAAGAACATGTCTTCTTATACTATAAGATATAATCTCACAAGACAATCAGAATTTGTTCATGGCAACATAAAATTTGAAGTGAGATAAATTTCCTTAACATCTTCAGGCGCAATTAAAGTAGGCCGCAGTGGAATATATCCCCCCCCCACAGAGAAATAACACCCCATTCATCAGTCCCAAGGTTCATTGAAACAGTTTCCCTCCCTCACCCCTCGGAAATGAATTAGCTTTTCACACACTTTTCCACAGTCAAAAGAACTTTTTGAATAGCGTCAATTTACTCTGAAAGGCCCACACTGAGTAACATTTCATTAAGTTTTCCCAAACCTCAAAGTACGTTTCTGTACGCGTAAAACTCGTTTTTCCAATGATAAGAATGTGTGTGAAAATCAGTAATCTTAGAACTGAGAATTATTTTAAATCAGCCCTGTTTATAATTGAGAAAAATTAATAAACTGCACATTTTAGTTATTGTTTCATAACGTTTAATGTTTCTCATAGTATTATTATATATTCTAGCTAAACTTCTCGTCTATGTACTTTTTTAATCTTATTTAAGAGATTTTTGAATTCATTTCAATAAATTTGAAGAAATAAGAGTATTTTTCATGTTTTCTTTTTTTTGGGGTGAGGGGGCACTATTAATTACAAAATTTTATTTAAATAAATAACGTATTGTCAGTTTAAATTTTCTTCTAGTAAGAATCTCACACCTAAGACTTCTGTTAAAATTACATATTTAAGTTTATAAAAATAATATTCTTCATAAAATATGTGACTAATTAATTCAGATTATCTTCAACATATGTTTATTTAAACCAATGAGTTTTATTTTATTAATTTTACTCATGTTAAATTAATTACTACAATTTATGTAGACGTTTAGTTATGTTATTTTTAGAATATTCAATTCATCCTTCACTTAAAACCCCTAAACTTAGGCCTTGAGGACATGTATGAGACAATAGAAATTGTTTACTGGTTAAATACTACTTAAGACTTCGTTTTTATTCAGCCGTCTCTCTTGTTCACCTATTGTTTGTCAGTTTTATTATTAACAGGTTTCACTGAGGGGAAATCAGCTTTTGGAGTTTTATTCAAGAATATATTGTTGAAACATCTCTTCAAAGGTTCATCGATCCTATTTAGGAGATGAGTAAAATGAAGACCATTCAACATTATACATAGTTTTGAACGACTCTCATTTTTGACATCTCTTGGGTAGGATTGGTAGTTATTTCAAGAAGATTCTCAAAAATCGCGGAAATCAGCTAAAGACAAAAAAACAGTCTCTTAAGGGAAACAAGGGGTGGTACTTACGATACGATTTTTGAAAAATTTCCGGAAATGTCCATCGATCCTATCCAGGAGATGTCGAAAATGAGAGACGTTCAAAACTATATATATATAGTTTTGAACGTCTATATATATATATATATATATATATATATTTGTCTGGTCTAGCGGTCTCAATTTTTGTTTGATCTTTACCAAACTCGATATATAAACGGTTTATGTAAAACTAATGATCAAGTTCGTTAATGGCTGAAATCCAACCAGTGGGAGGGGTTTGAATTTAAAAATTCTTAATATCTCCCTTATTAAATTGTTTAAAAACTAATATTCTCGCAAATGTAATGTTCTATAAATGTTGATATGTATGATTTTTCTGTATCTTGATTATTAACATAGATATTTGCATTTTTTGTTTTCGGCCATGACTCATGTCATATTCTACAATAAGCCGATATATTATGAAGCACTTTATTTGAAGCCTAAATACCAAATGCTGTTCTCATTGAGCTTCTAGGTTCTGAGGTAAATGAAAATACGTGACGGACTTTTTAGACTTAGCAAAAAGAAGAAAAATAACGTAACGTTTTCCCATTTTAATTGAAATATCACATATCATATATTGAATTGGAAAAACAATTGTTCTCAACGTGTGATATCATTTCGAAAGTGTCCCTTCTAAAGCTAAGAGATATAGTTGGTAGCTCTACTTGAAGAAAACAGATCTAATAAAGAGGGAATCCTTTAGAGAGGGGCTTAAGTGGCGTTGCGGTCTAATGAAACGTTGCGAGATACTCGTGAAGCAAGTTCTAACGAGCACAACCATTCAGCCAGAATCCCTAAAACCCCAATGTACAGGTTCTTATTAGGCTTAACATCAAACCAAGGCTTCTCTCTGTAACCCTTTAAACCTCAACGCTCTTTTTTTTACGTGCCTTTTTATAAGATTAGCAAACCGCTAAAGGGTACCACAATGCAAATGAAGCACATAGCGATGCAGTAAAAACGTTACGCAATTTACGTATTTTTCTCTCATTTCTCGCTGAACGTTTTTTTTAGGAATTACCAGATCTCCCTCAAGGGAAGTCCCACACAAGACGCGATTTGCGAAAAATTTCCATTTCAAATGTCCATCGATCCTACCCAGGAGTTGACGAAAAGACAAGTTTGACGAGACGTTCAAAAATATATATATATATATATATATATATATATTTGTCTGGTCTAGCGGTTTCAATTTTTCTTTGATCGTTACCAAATGCGATATATAAACGGTTTATGTAAAAGGAATGATCATGTTCGTTAATGGCTGAAATCTGACAATTGGGAAGGGGGTTTAGAGGGAGAATTTTGAAAATACTTAATATCTCCGTTATTATGTGTAGGATCGAAAAATTGTACAGAAACGTATTGCAGATGTAATGCTCTATAAATGTTGTTATGCACGTTTTTAACCTGTCTTGAACGCCCACTACTACTAATGTCATATTAACAATCAGCTGTTATATTATGAAGCACATTATTTAAAGCCTAAATTCCAAATATTGTTCTCGTTGAACTTTTATGTTTTCAGATAAATGCAAATATGTGACACACGTGGGAAATCTGCTTAGTTAGCGCCACCCCTAGACTTCATACGTAAATAGGGTAGCTTCAAATCACAAAATAACTCAAACATTCTTTCAAATCTCTTCTTCCCCTAACATAACAAAGACCCCCAAAGGCTTCAGAGATAAATGACAGTCAAGTATAATAAAATGGAAATTATATTTTATGTATTAAAATTAATCTCAGCAGTACCAAGGGGTTGAGCTCACACAAGCCCTAACTTTCGATTTTTACAAAATAATGTTTCTGTATAAAACTCCCAAATTCAGAAGTCTAATAAGAAAGCAGTAAATTTATAAGGCTGATAAATACTGTGGTGATACTCAACTACCCTTGGAGAGAAGAATTCTTAGAATGAGAGAAAATGAGATTCAGTAAAATTAAATGTATTTTTAAACGTTAACAGGATAATATTAGGTCAAATATTTTTGTTTTCTATACAGCATTTAACCAATATTATGTCATTTTATTTCTTTACATAGTATTGTACTAAATATCATATTTGCTTAGACAGTACATGCGTTACAAAATGAGCTCAAAACCATGAATACTTTTCATAAAATCTGTTAATTTAACATTCATATATGATATATTAATTTTGTTTACAATCCTAATAACACTGAGAATATAGCAAGTATTTTTAATTTATTGAAATGGATTTTTATTAGTCTTAGATTTAGTAAAGAGTGACAGGGTTTATAAATGATGAGAAATTAATCTCCACCTTTTACCTGATCATAAATAACTTTTTGACCGATTTTGTATTACAAATATTTCGTATTATTACTAATGATTGGAACTTTTTTGACAATATTCATCTTTTGGATAAAAACATCCCTCACATTATATATATATATATATATATATATATATATATATATATGACAAAATGATATGTATTTGTGGAGCCCGGGCCCTGCAAGGGCTTTAGCGAATTGTAGTTAGTCAATGATTGTACCAGCAGATCTCATTAATCAACACTTAGATTTGCAAACACTAAATTGCATTCTACTCTAGTTGGAGGCTGTTAAGCGTGTTCAAATCACGTATTTGGGATGGAAGGCTTCTCTAAATCTCTAGTCTCTTGAGACACGTAACTGTAATAGTTAGATGTATTAGACTAACTATAATGTCCACAAGAGTTCAGTCTCAGTCCAAAGGACATTATAAACAGCGTTATGTCAAAACATATTATGGTCTCGTGATCTCAAGCGATTATCATGTTTCCATGGAAGCGTTATCACAGAACAAAGTGAGAGCAAGCCTGAAATTAATTGGCAAATGGAAAGAAATACTTCAAGGAAGGTATATAATTGATGGTAAAAACATTTTTCGCTAAATCATGGTTTAGAAGAGTCCACTCATAAGAGAGAAAATTAAAACAGACGATATAATTAATAGAAAACTAAGTAAATTTTGATTTATAATTATATTTGTAATATAATTTAATTTGATTTTTTAATACACTATTAAATATTGTGCAGCTAAAGCCAATAAATTGGAAACAGAAGCCAATATCTTTTTTTTTTTAATTCTTTTAATTGGTTGGCAAGGCTCATTAAATAATAACTAGCTCACGCCAGCAAGGGGGCTACGCCCCCTTGACCCCCTTAAAAAAGCGCTGCCTTCGGCAGCGCCACAACTGGGAAAGCGATCCCTTCGGGATCGCCGTAAAACGACTCGAGCTTTGCCCTTGTGATTTCTATATTTTAATTATACATGTATTTTCCAGATTCGTAGTTCATAACGTTAGATCTGTTAAGTTCATCTGAAAGAAGTGATCCCCATTCAGTTGGTAAATAATTTATTTCACGTCATTCAAGAAGAAAGAATATGATAAAAAGTTGTACTATTTACCTGACGAAAAATGATTGACCTATATTCACGAAAACCTTTATAATAAGAGTAAAAATTGATATAAATTGTATAATCAAATTTACATATTATGAAATCGTTACCAAGTACATTACCTTAAAAAATATCCATTAGAATAAACCGTTATATTTACTTTTGTAAATAGGGGAAATAGGGAATGACTATTTAAATGGCAACAATTGCCAAAAATAAACATAAGTAAAGTTATAATATAAGTGAAATAAGGAATTACGAAAGTTTTTGCAAATAAAAAAACATTGAGAGCAATGAAAAGAAAAGGAAAAATAAGAGAAGGAAAAGAAGTCGTTTTAGTTCTTTGATTATCTGGTAGAATGCGCATTACACGTCTTTACAAAACCAATAGTTCTAGGCAAATAATTGAAAAAAGTCAAAACCCTCAACAATAATAATGCAAATTGAATAACTATAAATAAAGAAAATAAAACAATTTCGAAATTCAATCAGCTTAAAATAAATTTTGATAATAAATAACATAGCCTGAAAGTTAAAAGCTCTCGCTGCTGAAACCAGCTTTAATTAAACGCATACTTAAACTCTAACGACATACATTAGATAAACATATTAACATTTCTTTACATTTCCATTAACCTCGCCCTTCGCCCTTCGACCGGAGACCGAGGTGGTCTTTGGGCGTCGGTAGCGGAGCGATACCCGGAGAAGGGGCCGAAATCGGCGTGGGCTTAGGCCCAACGGGAGAGGAGGGAGAGCGGCGGAAAGAGAGGAGTTTTAGGAGAGTCGATTCGGAGTGCGGTAGGGGAAATCGCCTCGGGGGCTACCTAGAGCGTACGCTCGAGCTGAAAAATGACGCTTCGAAAATAAAAAATGAGGCGATAGAACGGGAGTTTGGCGGGTCGCAAGAAAACGTATACTTTCGAGTTCGATCGTCATTTGTCGAGACGGAAGTAGGCGGTTATTCGCGTTTGAGGCGTCGAACGAAAGAGTATGTATCCGAGAGTTTTTCCCCCGGTCGGTAAAGCGATACTCGGAACGGGCAGAGAAATATCGAATTTAAGGCGTCGCGGGGGGGCTCGGAATAAAAAATTTCGGAGGGGCTTATCTCGCCGGGAGAGGGAGCTACCTCGAATCCGACAATTTTTCAAAGCAAAAAGCGACCATAACGAACAAAACGGTACCCGAATCTCGAAAATCCACCGAGCGGTTCTGGCCGAATAATTCAGGTGGAAAACGGGCTTGTGGCTTTAAATTATAGAATTTTTCTGTTTATTTTCACCTTAAATCTCTTTATTATACGTTGACTTTCATATTTCGGTGCCCAATACGCTCTTTTCAACAAAGAATAAAAAGATTACAAGGCAAAAAGAACTAATTTTAGTTATTAACCTTGACAACAAATTAAGAATATTTATCGTGTATATATATATATATGCAGAAATATATGATACATTATAGTTATTATTATTCACTAAAATTATTAATCAGAAAAATAAAATTTGCGACATTTTTCTAATAACGTCTGTTATTTAATCACAAACGAAATGACTGTAACATCCAAGCGAAATTAGAAACTAGAAGTTGTGTTCTTTTGGTCTCAACCAATCAACCAAAAAAAAAAATAAAAAAGCTAACTCTTAAATTAAGTTTATTTTCCATTTATTTCAGAATTAAATATGCTTCCAAAGTAGTTAAGACATTAAATTGTAGTAGCTTCCTCTTAATAAAGAGTCTAAAACAGCGAGATCTTGGAAAACTCTGGCCGAGAGAGTTAGCTCGTTTAATATAAAAAATGACGTCAATAACTTTTTTACGAGCATTCCATTCCTCATTGATTCCTTGGCGCGCGTTCAAACCCTCGACAAACGGGAAATTAAATCTTACTTCAGTTGTACTATTATTAATGAATATCGTTTCTAGAGCGAACGGAAGATTTTTCTTATTGGGGAATCGCTCGGAAAGTATTTGAGATGGCATTTAAGGCATTGAATAAAATAAAGAATTTCTTAAAAAGATTGTGTTTACCGCACACACATTAGCCATTCCCATTCATTTGTATCGAATAAATCCTTAGAAATACCGTATGTGCTTATAAGCTGACAATTCTGTGCAAAACTGAGTTTCATGACTTACTGAAAAAAAAATATTACTAAACTTTTCTTTGATTTTTTTCGGTTTCTTTTCTCTTCATATCCACAAATGATAATATTTTCTACTATAGGTTTGGCAAGAATACATATTTTATGTATGGATATTTATGAATATTAAATTCGGTCGTTTGTTTTAGATAAATTATTTTGATACTACACCGAACTGGAGTGCCATTAAATTTATTACAGTTAAAAACGCCAAAGATGCCTTGACAAAGCATATTTCAAACGAATTTTAATCATATTGTTATTACATAGTCTTAAAATATCCTCAAATAACAAAAATTAGTGATAACAAATAGGTGCCAATTTTATTACGGTGAAGTATTCGATAATTAAAAAAAAATGAACGTCGTTTTTCGTAAAATAGTGTTTCGTGTTTCATCAGAGCTTCTATGTAACCGTTCACGTTGTCAACCCTTTCATCACATGTTGAGTAGGAATAAACGTGTTTGCATATATATGTACTTGCATAATCTGCACGATCCCTTGCTTTGGTTTCGATTGTGAGTCCTGTATAACTCAAGTCTGTGCAGAGTTTAGGGAAATCGATACACGCCATGATAGACTGACGAAGATGAAATCCCTTGCTCAAAAAATATCATTAGCAGAATTCCCTTAAAATTCCCTCAAATGCCCATCCACCCTTCCAAGGAGATAGCGAAAATCATATTTATTCTGGTCTATTACAGCACTAGCATTCTCAATTTTTGTTTAAAAGTTACGGAACTCGATATAATACGATATATAAGCGTTTCAAGTAAAACTGAAGATTAAATTCGTAAACGGCTGAAATATGAGATCATTTTTATGACTCCCATCGAAATATAGTAAACATAGACAAATATTTTATAATTTTCAATAAATGTTATTCTATGCACATTTTCTCTATCTCGAATGTTAACGGGGTATTTGCACCTCATAATTTTCATCATTCACTAAACTCATACCTTAAATAATGGCACGTTAACAATTAGCCAGTCCATCCTGGACCGTCTTATCCCAGATTTAAATATCAAATACTGGTTTCAAGGCGCCTTTATCACGTGAAATACATGAAGTCATGAATTAAAAAAAAACCTCTATCTTCTAAGCCATCTCTAGAGGTTCGATGTTCAGTGGGGCCAAAAGGGTTTTTGCCTCAAATCTCTTGTAATTACATTTAGAGAAATGATTTCAACTCCGTTTGAATCTGCAGTAAATTTCCAGTTAAGTCCCGAAATTTCATTTGAAATAAAAATTTTATTAATCATTTTTAGCCCCTATTTAAAAATTGGACAGTTATTCAAAATGTGAAGCCGTTGCATAACTTCGGTTTTGTTGTAGATTCCTTGATGCAATTTATTTTATTTATACAAAACTAATGACAAACATTTCAATTAAAAAAAAAATGTCAAAAAATTGTGTCGAGAAAAGAAGTTAGAGTAGCACAATGAAGAGCTACGTTTTAGTGCTTGGATAACGTGGGAGACTTGAAGGGAGGGGGGGGGCTGGTATTCAAAATTTAAAAAAATATTTCATATAGGGGGAAAACCTAACAGATGTGAAGTTTTTAATCGTGTAATATATGTTAACGGGAATTTAAAAATTTGCGATCATTTCTCGCATTATCAAGAAGAACGCCTCGCTGAGCTGATTTTATATCTATTGGCAGATTTAAATTTTTGGTTTTAGACACGAGTACATTTGTACATACGTTAATAACGGTAACCGTGCCAGCTTAAGCTTGTATACGTCTTTAAGCACAATAGCTAATTCTTGGTATTTTCTTAATATGTCGGCTTAGGATTTTCGAATATTCTCATAATTAGTTACTCTAATGACATCATCATTAGTTACTGTAATGACATTCAGTCTTATTGATCTTGCCAATAATAAGAATATCAGGTTTGTTGTGATGCAGATTATAACCAGTTATCATCGCTTCATCCCAATTCATATTTACATTATCTTTTCCAAATTATTTCTTGGGATTATAGCGATAATAAGTGACTTTTCTCTCTTCCATGCTGAATTTTGCAATTGGTATTTTGTAATCTCGCTACCAGCTCTCCTACATCTGTTCTTGGTAACCTCTAATTTTCATTATATAGTTTATCTTTTGAGTGCGGGGAATACTAATATCTTCATTCCAGAATATACGCGGAAGAAGAAGTTTAATTTATAAGAATATGGAATATGCAATTATTAAGGCTTCAGTATAACAAACACCTCAGTATGCCCAGGGCCTAAGAATTATTTTTAGTTCCCTCAAACTATCATGTGGTCAATCATTCCCTTAACGGTAAGAATTTTAATTCTCAAGGAGACTGCAAATAGCAGCTGGATCAGTTTTTTGGCAATAACTCTAGGACGTTTTACAATTGAATTATGAAACTTTCCCAAGTATGGGAACTTTTACCGAACAAAACAATAATTATATTGTAGACTAGCTCAGATACCCGGCTTCGCTCGGGAATTCATTTGAGGCTGAATGGTGATGGTATATTTTTGGCAAGGCTTTACTTTGCACAATATTTTGACATTTACCCGTTCCAGTGTTTAGGGTTAATACCCGTTGTTGGCATTTGTTAATAATAAAATTATTATTTTATGTAAGACTTCACTGTCCTGCATATTGTCATATTTCCCGTCTCCTGTGCATTATGCATAGATTTGAATAATTAAGGAGAAAATATTGACATACATTTGAATTCATTTTTTCAGGTGAGGTACCTGGTAGTTCATATTGAAAAGAAGTGTTGAGAAAATTTCTCTAAATAACAAAATAAACAACTTTTGTTATGAGCATATTTGCCGAAACCCCAATAGGAAATCATTATTATTAATTTCAGGCCTCCCTTATAACCCCCACTCTTGCCCGTCCCTAGAAATGTTAGTATGGCTTATTATAAGGAAGGCGTTAGTGCTAATACACATACTGAGTGTTTTATTTAGTTCGGTTGAGTCTTTTGTGCCAAATAAAATTGTTGTCTCCCGCTATAATTTTTAGCGTATAACGCCTTTATACTTCGGTATACGATGATAGTGTATATAAAAAAAAAGTTTCTCTAAATAACAAAATAAACAACTTTTGTTATGTGCATATTTGCCGAAATTGCAATAGGGAACGAAATATCACTATTATTAATTTCAGGCCTTCCTTATAACCCCCACTCCTGCCTGTCCCTAGAAATGTTAGTATAGCTTATTATAATGAAGGCGTTAGTACTAATTCACATACCGAGTTTGGTTTAATTCGGTTGAGTCTTTAGTGCCAAATAAAATTGTGGACTCCCGCTTTAGTTTATAGCGTATAACTCATTTATGCTTCCGTATACGGCAAAAGTGGATATAACAAAAGTTAGTCTAAATAACAAAATAAACAACTTTTGTTATGTGCATATTTGCGGAAAAAGCAATAGGAAACGAAATATCGCTATTTTTAATTTCAGGCCTCCCTTATAACCCCCACTCCTGCCCGTCCCTAGAAATGATAGTATGGCTTATTATAAGGAAATCGTTAGTATTAATTAACATAGCGAGTTTGGTTTAGTTCGGTTGAGTTTTTTGTGCCAAATAAAATTGTGAACTCCCGCTATAGTTTTTAGCGTATAACTCATTTATACGTCCGTATACGGCAAAAGTGCATATAACAGAAGTTACTCTAAATTACAAAATAAACAACTTTTGTTATGTGCATATTTGCTGAAAAAGCAATAGGAAACGAAATATCGCTATTTTTAATTTCAGGCGTCCCTTATAACCCCCACTCCTGTTCGTCTTAGAGAATATTAATATAGCCTAAAGTCTAAGTTGGGCTAGTAGTAATATACATACCAAGTTTCACAAAATTCGGTTCAGCCGTTTATGCGTGAAAAGGTAACAAACAAACAAACAAATAAACAAACAAACAAACAAACAAACAGACACGAAAGAAACAAAATGCAGTTATGGTGTCTATGACATGTGAAACGAAAAGTTACCGAGAAATTTTGCGAAAAAAATCAATGTACAGACAGAGGTTACAATTTTATATATATATATAGATTTAACATGAGCAATAGTATTCATTACATTTTTCCGGAAAATTGTAAACTTTCCAACTATCCAAACAGGCGATACAGACCGTACACATAAAATAATTTGAGCTCTGTAAGTACAACAAGACCATTTGTTCGTAAATTACAGAATTAACTAATCTATTCGCGACACAGTTATTCATAAGGCAGTACAGTTATATTCATGAGCCTGTAGCTAGGTGATTTGACATCCCTCGGGATGGATATATAAGTTGTAGACTAGGGAAATATGTGGTGGCTAAAGGTAACTGTAGACTCTGATTCTGTTGAATTATTAAACACTAGAACTATGGCTGGTTTAGAGTAATGTATTTCTAATGGGATAAGGGTGGTCAGAGAGAAATGTAATACTCCAAGAAATACAACTCTGGCTAAAAACATAATCTAGCTCTATTTTCACCAAAAATGTATTACATTCTCTTATTCTCAACATTTCTCCTACGTATGTATTTACTATTCGTATAACCGAGACTATTTTAACTGTAATCCTATAAAGGTTGAGTTTATACTTCAATCATAAATGTTTCCTTTATTTATCACAACATACCGCATGTACTATTTTGACATTAGCGGTAGATGGGTCTATAGTTGTTGGAAGAAATAAGTTCCAGTTGAAAATGCAAAAAACCTTTTTATGTCTTCTTCATCGTCTCTAAGGAGTTCTCTTAAGGTTCAAAGCTGTTCTTGGAACATAGTATTTTTTACAATTAAGGAGAAGATGTAAGACAGTAAGATGGACATTACAATAATCGCAGGTTTCAATAAATAACTATTACTTGTGCCCCAATAGACACAGTGGATACTTGTGTTTCCAATTTGGATAAGTGCAAGAATTTGGAAAAACAAATAATAAGAATAGATTTGGTTTGGGGAAGTATGAGGTATTTTCTGGTAAAGAGATTTTTGAAATTCTGGGTTAGTTTCGAGACGATTTAGTTGTGGTTTATGTATGCTATAAATAAATAAAAACGGCGAAATTAGCCCCCCAAAGCCTTGATAGAATGCAGTTTATCGCACGATAAATATAAAACGGTGAATAAAAAATCACGATAGTTCAGATGGTAGAACGGTCGGCGAATCATATCACAGTAGTAAATAAAGGTGGATTTGAGGGCTCCTCAATATTGCCAAAGAGAGACCACCAAGAAATTTTGAAAGAAAAATTGCTAATCGAATCCATAAAAAACATTGATTTTTTTTAAAACATATACGTTAAAAATGTTTTGCAAAATTTTGGTTGCGGTATATCAACGTTTTTTTTTGGCAATATTGAGGTAGCCTTCATTCCCCCCCCCTTTATATACTACTTATTTATCAACGATAGGAATGGTAGAACTTCCTATCTCAAATAAGACATTCATATATATAGTGTGTGTGTGTGTGTGTGTGTGTGTGTGTGTGTGTGTATACAATTATTAAAGAAAAATATTTACCTTAATTGAGATTCACCAACCGTCACTGAGGTTGTCACACATGACGAGGTTTTGGAAAAGTTTCTCAAATGACCACCGATCCTAGGAGATGACGAAAATGAGACCCGTCCAAAATTGTGTGTGTGTGTGTGTGTGTGTGTGTGTGTGTGTGTGTGTGTGTGTGTGTGTGTGTGTGTGTGTGTGTGTGTGTGCGCGCGTGTATACACTTGCCTCTTACCGCTCTAGCAACTGCTACTTTTTCTTTCCGTGTAAAACTAAGGATCAAGTTCGTTAACTGCAGAAATTGAATCAGAAATTTAAAAGTACTCAAATAGTTGTACCGAAAAGTCGAATAGAACGGTCCGATCTGGTGACAAAATTTAATGTTCTTCTTTTTGTAAGTTAGCCCACCATCAACTTGAGTGTGGCTAACTTGAATCAGAGCCAAATTAAAGATTTCTTATTTTGCATTTAATGGAAATTAAAAAGTATAGTAATGAGTAGATAATCAAAAAAGTCCGTCACGCAGGGGCTGCGTAAACTAAGCAGATTTCACTCGTGAAGTTTACTAATAGATAAATCTACTTACTGGTAACACAACACCACCGTGAATAAATACAAACGGAAATAAGAAATGTTTCATCCAATTTCAATAACCTGCCGACAGGAAGCGTTAGGTTAGAAATGTAAACAACCGGTCTGTCCGTTTCACACCGGAAAGAAAAACAATTACTGAAATATATCAGAATATAACATATTAATTGTATTGAGAACTATTTACTATATCTAGTACTGTAATTAATAATAAGTCAGAATAATTGTTATCTCAATCAATCAAATTTTAGTAGTCCAAAACCTTAAGACGGGGGGGGGGGTCACCGGGACATATTTGCATGTATCTCGTATAATAAAGGTCTCTTGAATACAATTTTTAGTATTTAAACTTCGAATAATTTGATTTATTAAGTAGCTGAGTATTGTTTATGTAACATGAGTACAAGTGGCGGTTTGCTGATGGCTGAAAACTGAAAAATGCCAATATCTCTTTTAATATTCAAGATAGAGAATAAATGTATATAACAATATTTATAGTAAATTTAATTTGCAATACGATTAATTCTATACAATTTTTCGATCCGACGTATAGTAACGGAGATATTTCTAATTTTCGAAAATCCCCCCTCTAAACCCCCCCTCCCACTGGTCCGATTTCAGCCGTTAACGAACTTGATCTTCCTTTTTACCTAAAACGATTAAATACTGAGTTTGGTGACGATTAAATAAAAATTGCGACCACTAGAGTGTTAACAGACAAATATATATATATATATATATATATATATATATATATATATATATATATATATATATATATATATATATATAATTTTGAACGGACCTCATTTTCGTCTTCTTCTGGGTAGGATCGATGGACATTTGAAGAAATTTTTCGAAAATCGCGTCATGAGTACGACCTCAATAGCTGATTTCCCTTAAGGGAAATCTGCTAAAACAAATGAAAATAAGACATATGATATAATTTTCATTGAATCTGTAGTAATCATATTTATATTTAAAGACTCAACATGAGCATCTGTAAAGTTTGCTTGTGGGGGAAATTGCTAAGTGCTTAATGCGAAACTTAGTACCAAAAGTTTTTTTGTTCCTTATGTTCGAGTTTTGATCAATATTTTCATCGTCAGCTCCGTGAGAACTTGAGAACTTTTCAAAGAAGGCTTCGTGGCAAGAAATGAGGTAAAAACTGCCGAGCAAGTCTCCCTTTATTCTTTCACTTACTTTTTCCCTCTCACTTTTGAATATTTTGTGAATTAATAAAAGGGCCGAATTGAATCGATAATTTCTTACAAAGGAAAAAAAACGTAGAGTATTTGCATTTAAATGTTAAAAGAAAAGGAACTGAACTACAAGAGATTATTAAAAGTTAAAAATAAATTTTCAACCTATTACTTTCGTTGTATTTTTACTGAACACCAGAGCTACATATCAAACGTACCTTGCGGGAGAGTATAATTGAGTATCCTTAGTTAAAAATTAATATATTAAATGAGATTAAATACTCGGCAGTAACATGGAAAAATGAAAACTTAAGACTAGAGAACAAGTGGCAATAACCAGAATACGTATAGGACATAGTACAATAACATATTCTTATCTAATGGAGCATACTGACAAACCTTTTTTTTTTTTTTTTTTTTTTATATTTATTCGTTTATTTGCAACAACATAATTAAATATTACAAGCAAATGATATGTTAGAAAAAAAAAGTGACTTGACTATTGACTTGAGGTGGGAAGTTGTCCATTGACAATACCCACAATGGAGGGAACAATGGGTTGTTTATGGATTTAAACTGAAACACTACACGAGAAGATCTCTTGGCCACTTACGCTTCAGACGCCGTCTTGGGTTTTCTGGAATATGGGTAGATGAAAGTGATTCGACTAAAGGATTAGGATGTGCGGGAAGGAGAGAGTGGAATTTCTGATATCGAGATTTGGCGAGGGTATGGACAAAATGAATGTTGAGGTCATTATGGAGAGTTAAATTAGATACGTAAAATGGGGAATCTGTAATTTTGCGGAGTATTCTGGATTGGAGGGTTTGGATTTTGTAGGAATTTGAAGGTTTGGTGGAACCCCAAAGTTCAAGTCCGTACGTCCATATTGGTCGGAGTACTGTCGTATAAATCAGTCGTTTGTTGTGTAGTGATAGTTTAGATCTGTTGTCAAGCAGTCTAAGTAGAAGTCTGTACCGTCGGTTCACTTCTTGTCTTTTTAGTGTGATGTGGGGTTTCCAAGTTAGTCGCTTGTCTAATGTGAGTCCTAGATACCTAATTTGTGATTTTTGAGGAATTAGTGCGTTATTGAGTGTAACTGGAGGGCAAATGGAACGTCGGAGGGTAAATGTTACATGGCTTGATTTGCTGCTGTTGACCTTGATACTCCATTGTGTCAGCCAGGATTCTAGCAGAGTTAGGTGTTCTTGTAGAGCTGCGGATGCCATATTTGGGTCTGAGTTGGAAGCCAAGATTGCAGTATCATCTGCATACGTGAGAAGGAGAGTTTCGGGATGTGATAGGAGTTATAACTTGTAATTGTAATTACAATGCTGCCCAACTCTGGTAGTGGGACGGTAACATTTATGAATAAAGTTTTCCTTCAGAGCTTTTCAGAGCACCGAGAAATAAAATAAAATTAGCAAAACCGTTAAATGCTGGTTTATTTCAGATTATATATATATATATATATATATATATATATATATATATATATATATATAATATATATATATAAAATCTAAAATATATTAGATAATATACATTATTTATATATGTATTATCTTCATATTAAATTGTATAATTTTTCTATTTTAACACTAGCTCAGATACCCGGCTTCGCTCGGGAATTCATTTGAGGCTGAATGGTGATGGTATTTTTTTGGCAAGGCTTTAGTTTGCACAATATTTTCACCTTTACCCGTCCCACTATTTAGGATTAACACCCGTTGTTGGCATTTGTTAATAATAAAATTAATTTTTTATGTAAGTCTTCACTGTCCTCCAAATTGTCATATTTCCCGTCTCCTGTGCATTATGCATAGATCTCAGTTATTAAGCACAAAATATTGTGGTGAAACGAAATATCACCATTATTAATTTCAGGCTTCCCTTATAACCCCCACTCCTGCCCGTCCCTAGAAATGTTAGTATGGCTTATTATAAGGAAAGCGTTTGTGCTAATACACATACCGAGTTTTATTTATTTCGGCTGGGTCTTTTGTCCCAAATAAAATTGTTCACTTCCGCTATAGGTTTTAGCATATATCTCGTTTATAATTCGGTATACTAAAAAAGTGTATATAACAAAATTTACTCTAAATAACAAAATACACTTCCGCTATAGGTTTTAGCGTATATCTCGTTTATAATACGGTATACGAAAAAAGTGTGTAAAACAACTGAGGAAAGAAAGAGGGAGTGAGAAAGGTTCTAGATTACAGGAAGGTCTCCCCACCCGTCCCTGACGCTCCAGGTTAACCAACAGAACATGACTAGAGGCTAACTCTCAATTCCGCTAACATTACCTTATATTCAGATTCTATTTTCAATTCTAATTATGTATGTTTAAATACTTTCGTTTTTTGTGAATTAATTGATGTTTTAAACACATTAAAGGATGAAATTACTTACTTCCGATTAATTAATGTTCCAGTGAAAGACAGAGGAAGGGGGGGGGGGAAGTAATATACTTTGCTCCTCATGAAACAGCTACTTGTTTTTAAAATGCTTCATACAATTGAAATGTTCTTGTTTATCGTCATGTTCATATTTGCCGAAAAACCAATAGGAAACGAAATATCGCTATATTTAATTTCAGGCTTCCCTTATAATCCCCACTCCTGCCCGGGCCTAGACATGTTGGTATGGGTTGTTATAATGAAAGCGTTAGTGCTAATCGACATACCGAGTTTTATTTATTTCGGTTGGGTCTATTGTCCCAAATAAAATTGTTCACTTCCGCTATAGATTTTAGCGTATATCTCGTTTATTATTCGGTATACGAAAAAAGTGTATATAACAAATGTTACTCTAAATAACAAAGTAAACAACTTTTGTTATGTTCATATTTACCGAAAAACCAATAGGAAACGAAATATCGCTATTTTTAATTTCTGGCTTCCCTTATAACCCCCACTCCTGCCCGTCCCTAGAAATGTTGGTATGGCTTGTTATAATTAAACCGTTAGTGCTAATAGATATACCGAGTTTTACTTAGTTCGGTTGAGTGTTTTGTGCCAAATAAAATTGTTGACTCCCGCTATAATTTTTAGCGTATAACTCATTTATACTTCGGTATACGACGAAAGTGTATATAACAAAAGTTACTCTAAATAACAAAATAAATAACTTTTGTTATGTGCATATTTGCCGAAAAACCAATAGGAAACGAAATATCGCTATTTTTAATTTCAGGCCTCCCTTATAACCCCCACTCCTGTTTGTCTTAGAGAATAATAATATGGCCTAAAGTCTAAGTTGGGCTAGTAGTAATATACATACCAAGTTTCATAAAATTCGGTTCAGCCGTTTATGCGTGAAAAGGTAACAAACAAACAAACAAACAAACAAACATACACGAAAGAAACAAAATGCAGTTTTGGTGTCTATGACATGTGAAACGAAAAGTTATCGTGAAATTTCGCGAAAAAAATCAATGTACAGACAGAGGTTACAATTTTATATATATATATAGATTTTGTTTGATTCTAGCGGTTCTCTTATTTGCAACATTGATTTTGTTAAATACTTCCATCTTCTTTTCTTTCCTATTTTATTTATTTTTTCAATTATTAATCGTGTTTAGAATAACTTACATTAATCGACCTGGGAAAGAGTTGATCGCCAATATTGCGTTACTCTTAGATATATAAAATCAAATCAAAATATGTATAATTATTTCTAAAAATTAACTTTAAATTTACTTGCCTCTTGTTAATTTAAGGAAATATATTTCTCTTGTCAAAATCCTCTTAGAGATATTCTTTATTTATATTTGATTTAATTGTATTTCTCTAGAGCTCCAGAATAGATAGTTATTCCTGTTTCATGGCTTTATGTTAATTCCACAGGTTACTTATTGATCTGCTTTTGTCTGGGATAAACTAAATTTATTATTCCTATCGTCTTCAGTGGTTGGTGGCACACATATTCGATATTTTTATCTTATAACAATAACATGTAGTCAAATTTCCAAAATATTTCATATAATATAATATTTAAAATTTATCTAACTGAATTAAACATTTAAAACTTAATTTCACAAAACTCCGTTAGGAATAAATAGTAAAACAAAGAAATAATTAAAAAAATAATACCACCAAATTATCACAAGTATATCACTCATACAGGTACACTTGTAATATGTACACTTAACCCAAGCATTTCTTTATTCTCTCAATGAAACTCAATGATAACTTTAATATATTATACTTTGAATGGCGAGTTCGATTCTTGCCTGGCCAATAGGAATTTACTTAGTAACGAACTCATTGAATAAAATCCTTTGTCCCTCATGCTGGAAAAGGATGGTAACCTGTAGATAACCGTTCCCAATAAGCCTTAGTTGCAAAAATTGGACGTTAATAAATTATAATAATAAATGAGGATAAATAATATGAAACAACTTTAGCACTACAAAACGCTCTGAAACAGTTTCTGGAATATTATTAATTTACTTGGTTATGCACCTGTATAAATCTTGTACAACAACAATCTAGTAACCAAATGGTAAAAATAATCATAGCTGATGAATGTGATTCGATTTTTAGTTGTATTGTTGCTTCTAGGCCATTGACTTAAGTAAACAGAAAAAATATTAAAGACTGACATAAAATAATTAAACACTAACAACTATTAACACTAAAATACTAACAGCGGGAACAGAAAACGCAACAAAAGGCTGTACATGAATAATCAATGAGAGAGAGAGAGAGAGAGAGAGAGAGAGAGAGAATAAAAAAAATTAAAATAAAAATAAATAGAAAAAATATACATCAGCAAAAATTAAATACTAAATTCAAAAACAAAAAAATATCTTATAAAATAACCAGCTAATTAAAAACTATGATGAGTAATAAATTATAAAAACAATTTTGATTTCCGAATCGTTAAAATTAAAAATATTAAAATAAATAAAGGTTATATGACTAGGCATCTTCCAATTTCTGTACTGGACGCAACCTATTTTCTTATGTATATTCAACCCGTCTAGAGATTCGGCTAGAAAGGGTTCAAAGGAAACTGACTTTGGTCGTTGAGATGTAAACCTCAAGATATGTTCACGGTCAGAAGCCCATCAAATTATTCAACCAGAAGTATGAACAACTCATCAACAGACATATGTATGTTTGTGAAACAGACCTAAAACCTATGCAGCGATAGTCTATTTGCCCCAATTCCTTGTTGAGGCTTTAAAAGGATCCCAAATTTATTTCTAAATCCGAAAATACCGTCGTCTCAATAGCCCACGAAAGTTTAGGGCCTGTCAAACGCACTTCGGTCTGAGGTTAACCTGGTCAGCTTGACCCATTCCCCAGCTGATTATTTGGCGTAACAAAGTATACAGAACAAATAAAGATTATTCTTTCTTCAAGTAGCTTTTCGATAGCCTCACGATGATGAATACCCCCTAAGGAACGGATCATATATCCACTCAACTCAGTGTCATTAATATCATCCTTTACAGTTTTTAAACACTGAAAGCGCGAAATAAGTCGGTCCATTTTCTAGTTACAGACAAGAAAACAACAAATGAAGGGCATCACTCATCAACAAGAGGACTATCAAAACATCTTTCGACTCGACTAATAATAACGGAGATATTTTCAAATTTTAAGTTCAACATTCCTGGACCAAAAATTACCCATAATGGATTTACAGTTTTACATGACAGTTTGTTAATGTTTAAATGCCGAATGTGTAAATGAACAACAAAAATTACTACTGCTGTAGCTCTAACAGGATTTTAACTACCTTGTCTATGATAAAATGATTAAACGATGTTTTTCTATGTTAAGGATAAATAATAAAATAACCATATTATTTTAAAAGCTGTTAATAATTAATTTTATTTTAGAAATGCTTTGATCAATTTCCAAAAAATGTTTGAAACGAGTAGAACTATTTTAATGCTCCAATGAAAATAAACCTCCAACCCTAGCTAAATCTATTTCCACACCATTTCATTTCTATTCGAAACAAATAACGAAGTAGAATCCGTGGACTTAGACGTAGAACCAATTTACAGCTTGGTATGTGGTATGTGTCTAGACTGGGTTGGGAATTCAAGTGATTTTATAAGCTAAGCCATTTACTCTGAATGTTGTGAAGAACTAGTTAATCACAGGATGGTTTGATTACCGTATTAAATGGAATACAATTTTATGGTAATATGTCCATTAGTAAAATATATTTATTTGGAGCATTCCATTATTGCTCAATACAAAAAAGGAACAAAACAAAAAGTCCGCCACGCAGGGGCTGCATAAGCTAAACAGATTTCGCACGTGAAGTTTTACAATAGAGAAATTTCACGATACGATAGCTGAAAAGTTACGGAAATGGCCGAATTAATTTAATTAAACATTTCACAATGTTTATCATGCCAACCGTCAAAAAAGTAATTATTAGAATAAGTATTAATTGCAGATAAAAGGGTCTACCGTGTGTCGGAAAATACAAACAATTTATTTTGGAAAGATTGTTTGAACAGACAATATTGGAGGATAAAAGAAATATGGATATAATGAAACACCGTGTGAAATCAAAGGTAAAACAATATTAATTATGAGCTGGTCGAAAACTGGTCAAAATTCAATCTTCGTTCAAAGGAAAAACAGCCGAAAGGCGAACTGAAAAAAAAGAAGTGATTTCCCCCATTATTTTTCCTTCTATTTTACATGTTTCAAGTCTCATTTGATTCCTCTTCATGGGTTAAAGAAATTTATAGATAAACTCAAGCTTACCAACGCACTTGCGAATACATTGTGATATGTCTAAAAATATGTAAACTGATGAAATACGTTATTTCCAGTAAAAGGCTTACAATCTCCATTCACATTTAAAAACATTGCATTTAATTTAGCCAGTTTTTTTTTTTTTTTAAATATAATCAATGAATAATAATATTCATGCATTGAATTTAATATGAACTCTGAATATGAGGTATACATCTAACCATTATTGATTAACTCCAGTAGCATAAAATTACCTTAAAATTATACATTTATAGACATAAATGCATTGAGTTTTAAATAGGATAATTAGTGCAGTTAAATTAGGCATAATTTAACTGTAACCTAATAAGTCACTGCAAATAGGAGGGGTTTCCATTATATTTATTTTCATTGTTGATCTCATACCCATTATCTGTCCTTTCCTGATTTAATGTCGCTGAAATACTTCTCTAGTAGAACAGTTAATTTTATACTGTATTCCTCATGTAGAGTACCTGCTCCGAGAATATAGATTATTTGAGGTGTTAGATTAGCCAAGCGAAGAATATGAAAGATTAATTAATAGAACATATACCACTTTCGTATAAATAATTATGAACATTTAATTTTTAGCGAGATTGGTAATATAACACATTTCGATCCTACACAGAATAACGGAAATATTTCGAAGTTTTATTTTGCGTTTGGTAACGATCAAACAAAAGCGTCCTACAGGACTGATCTGGTGCCATGCATTTTCCACTTTTCCTATAGCATTTACGGGTATGTATAATATATATATATATATATATATATATATATATATATATATATATATATATAAAATTTCCATCTCACAATGTTAGTTAGAGTACTCCTCCGAAACGGCTTTACCCATTTTTACCACATTTTATATACGTATTCAGTAGGTCTGAGAATCGGCTACTATCTATTTTTCATACCCCTAATTGATAAAGGTTGTTCACCCTTAACATTTTTTTTTTAATTTTTGGACGAAATTTTTTGTTTTTATTTTTTTATAATGTGGCATTAAAAAATACATACAACCCTAAATTTTTACTTTTTTTATCACCAACCCCTATTTTTTTATAGCCATTTTAGTAATTTAATCATTATCATCCCGCTCGATAACTGATTAATTATAGTGTTTTTAACTGTACTTCGATTAAAATTTCAATTTGCAATGACAATCAACAAATCCCAAGGCCAAACGATGTCTATTTCACACGGCCAATTGTACGTAGCTTGCTCTCGAGTGGGTAAACCATCCAGTTTGTTTGTGCTCGCTAAAGATGGGCTAACAAAAAATATTGTTCATGCTATAGCATTAAAAGATTGATGTTGTTTGTTAGTGTTACTGTCGTATTAATATGTGATATGTAATGTTAAGAAATAAACTATAATAACTTAAAAATAATATTGTTTGGCGTTTGTTATTTTTATATTCCCTTATCGTTCATAGCGCTCCTTGCCTATCTCATGCATATACTACATACACACTTATAATAAGTAAATTTCTTTTTGTCCACACAAGAATTTATCTAGAAACTAGAAATAATTTATACGGCAAAACAACGTTTGCCGAGTTATCTAGTATATATATATATATATATATATATTGCTGTCAAGTTATATTTATACATATCCAAATTGACAGACAGCCCCTTGTGCCCATGTAATTTCACTTCAAAACAGAGATACCAACGCTTAATTTATGTTTTTAGTGATATCGAATGACGAATGACATGTGCTAAAGCTGATCAGTTTGAACGTGACCAATGAATGGCCTGTTGAGGAATGAATCCTATTTGACTAAATTTCCAGAAAACCTAGTTGTTTCTCTGAGAAACTGTAATTCTTATTATGGTTGAATTTTAAGAAATTAATTTGTACAAATTTTTAATTTACATATTAGGCATACTAGGATATATAGAATAATTTATTTTATATTTTTGTAAAGTATGTCCATTTTATATTTAAAAAATGACATATCGCATAAAACATTCTTATAGTCCTTCTTTCTTTTATTTTATTCCTTCAAAATAGAATAATTGAATTTAAATCTGTTGGTATTAATGTATATATGTAATTAGTAGGTAAGCTATTCGTTATTGTGGGATACTGGTATTCTTATTATGGCTAAATTTTAAGAAATGAGTTGGACCAAAACTTTTAACGTACCTATTTGGCATACTATTTCAAAATACATCGAATTATTTATTTTATATTTTTGTAAATTTTTCCATTCTATATTCAAATTTTGTTTTTATTTCATAATACATTCTTATCCTCCATCTTTCTTTTTTTTATTCCTTCAAAATTGAATAACTCAATTAAATTCTGTTTGTATTAATGTATATATATGTAATTAGCAGGTACTCTTTTTGTTATTGTGCGAAATTGGAATTCTTAGTATGGCTAAATTTTAAGAAATGAGTTTTTTAAACTTACCTACTAATGATATATCGAATTACTTATTTAAATTTGTATTAACTATTTCCATTGTATATTTAAAAACGTTTTATTTCATAGTACCTTCTGTTCTTCTTTCTCTTTTTTTTCATTCCTTCAAAATTGAATAGTTAAATAAAATTTTATTTCTATTATTAACTTATTGTATATAAATTAAATACATTAGCCCTACTAGATACATAAGCTGTACGGAACATTTAGCAAATCAACTCCCTCTCTGAAGGGATACTTCAAAAAGTATGTATATACGAGTATATATATATGTATATATATATTTTTTTTTGAACGGACTTCATGATCGTCATCTCCTACCTTGAAACCCTTACTGTTAACATTGAAAGAAAATTTCAGATAATCACACCAGGAGAACATCCCCAACAGCTGATTTCCCAATAGGGAAATGTGTTAAAAATAACAGAATATAAATAGTTTATTTTTGTATGGGTTATTTGCTGGCTTGGAAAATGTCACTGGGTCTTAATGAGATGCTATCAGCCCAGGCCGACCCGGCCATCAACTCTACTCTGATAACATCTCCAATAAAACAGAGAGAGAGAGAGAGAGAGAGGACCACTTTTGTTTGTTTTTATTCGCCTGATTGAAATTCCACACTCACCACTGTCAACTGAATAAATAATTGTAATTGATTAATAATTAAATTTACTTTAACGAAAACCATTTTATATTCTGTGTAAAATAACCATAAATTACAATTTATATATGGTTCAGATTGAATTACCACAAAGTTGAAGTAATTAGGTATGTAAAACAATTCGGACTATGAGAGTGTATCATTATCCATTCGAGCATTAAATACAGATTAATGTTATTCCCAAGATGTCAATTATTTATATATAGATCAAATAGTAATCTGTGTTGCGTTTCTATTTCCTTCCCATTTCTATTTTGATTTCATCTCTGTTTTTCGTGTTTTCTCTCTGTTTTGTGATCCTTTTGTTTTGTGTTCTATGTTCCTTTTCTGGTTTGTGTTCCTTTTACGTTTTGTATTCCTTATCTGTTTTGTTTACCTTTCCTATTTTGTTTAATTTTGTTAATTTTTTTTGTATTTTATTATTTTGTTTTGTTTTTAAGTTACGAAGCTTTTGTTTAGAGCGCGATGTTGAACAAAGCTACGCAGCTCCAATAAATATTACTGTGAAAGGAAAATTATGTATCATTTATGTCATAACAGTGATTATCTTTATCCTTATAATTGAGATTTTCTCTAATGACATTCATAAGAACTACAACTGCCACGGTTATCAATGTTAAATATTATCTAATACTATTTTTTTTTTAAATTTATACCTTTTCAATTAAATTTGTATACGGGTATGCCTAAAGGTTACCGAGCTTTTAAACCAAAAAGAGACTCAGCATTTTGCTAAGCACGTGAGCCAATCATTATTACCATTCCATTGAGAAATTGTTTAAAATTCGTATTATACCGTTTCCAGATAATTTTTATCGATGAAAAGTTTTTAAAATAAGTTAAATCCATCTCAAATATATCACTACTTATTAAAGCATACTTTAGTAATTATTACACGTAATTGTTGTTTTTTTAAAATCCTTTTAAAAATGTTTAAATGTAAACTGGAGTTTTATTCATACGCCACTCCATCAGATGACCAATATCCACAAAAAATATGTCACGGAGGGACTTCATAAATTAAGCAGGTGTCTATCTTAATGAAGTGCCGGCAGGAAAGAAAGTTGACAGTCAATCAATCGGGAGAAATCGTTTGGGGCACGAGCCAGGGAATAAAATTAGGAAGAATGTGTTAATTGACTACGTTTCGGCCAGATTTTAAGGCCTTCATCTTGGCTAACTGGTTCGGGAACACTCAACATTGCTTTGCTGAATCCGAGTTTGTCAAATCCGAAGGTGATTCATTATTCTCAAAAGAATAAGATTTCTTCAGTACGTCTGTAGAATTTTTCCATTCGGTCTTAATTAATAGATTACTGATGCAGGCGTTATAGATTTCAATAAGCTAACGAGGTTGTACTTAAGGCCTAATTTTACAAAACTCTTCGGAGCAAGTACATATAAAAAAAAAGTCCGTCACTCAGGAGCTGCGTAAACTAAGCAGGTTTCACAAGTGGCGCTATGATCTCACACCACCTCATATTCTCTATTTATATGAATAAAAAAGAGTTACTGAGAGCCGTAAACAAGAAAGTACGAATAATTCCCTTGGTAATTGAGTATAAAAAAAAATCTTAGGACGGTAATTGTAGAGCATTAATAGCTTAACAAGATTTCTTCTACAACAATTAATAAATGAGATATTTTGAATTCTGTAATTCCCCTCTCTAATCCCCCGCCTTCCTGGTCCTATTTTTGCATCACAGATATGATCTTTAGTGTTGAATATCGAGTATAGTATAGATGAACTGAACATTTTCGAAAAAAAAAAAACGTAAAACCTTAACTGCCGTCATCGCCCAACAATTATGCTAATATATCTCGCATAATAAAGGTCCCATGGAAATAATATTGGGAATTTAAGCTTAGAATAAACAGGTTGATGTTATAACAGCTTATTGTTACATGAGTAGGTGTAGGGGTTTACCGAAGGCTGAAAACTAAAAAATTACAAATATCTCGGTAAATATTATTTTTAGAGAAAATATGTATGTAACAACATTTATAGAAAATTAAATTTACAATAAAAGTACTTTTATACACCTTTTCGAACCAACGTATAAAAACGGAGAAATTTCGAATTTTAGCATGGATTTTTCCATTTTATGTTCACAGGAAACTATGAAAAATGTATAAATAGATGTAATAGGTCCAAATATAGCTTTAATAGCTCTATAGTGTGTTACTGTAATATTAACGTATATGTACAAAAATGTTTTTGGTTCACTTTTCCTCTGATGTTTTATTTTTTTAATTACCTTTACATAATGTCTTTATTCCAGTAAATTTCCTTTTTGAATGGAAAGATGGACTAGATAATTTCACTGATTCTTCATTCCCCTTGACTGGTTTTGCCTACAAGATAAAGAGAATATTTATACAAATTTTCTTTTTAATCAAATTATCTGGAAATTATATTATTTTTGATTAATTAATTTTTGTTTTGCTTAGATCTGTCCTCAATTACTACCCTCACTAATGGGAAGCGCATGAAAAACTATTAGATTATTCCACTTAAAAGCTAAAATACCGTGCCCCAACCTCAGAAATTAAAAATTTTATTAGCTAATATTCATCAAAATAATTAAATAGTGAAAAATGGTAAGTGCAGTTTTTTGTTAAACAAGTTTGTAATTCTTATTATATTTTATACTTGTCGTTTCTTATAGACAAGAGAATTCTTAATTGCCATTGTAGTAGAACGCAAATAAACTAAGTTTGCATTGTAGGAATATATACCAAGTAAATATAGCTGGATATAGATGAGGTAAAACACATGTTAGGAATTATAAATTGCAGTTAAGAGAGTGAAGTTCTTTTGTATAGAGTAGTTGCTTTTAAGAGGAAGACAATGTAATTACATCTCTCCATTGGATGATCTTACAAAGAGAGTTTATCCCACTTTTCCACGATTTATAAGAACAAATATTAGACATTTACACTCGGTTCTGTGTAACTCTGTGGACCATCGAACGAGTAGGTTCTAATATACGAACATCCGCTTATTTATTTCATTTTATTTTGAGCCAAGTTGAAAATGAAAAGAAATTGAAATGTATTTTATAATGAATCATTTATTTTCTCGTAAGCGATTTCTCAAAGAGCTTGTACTAATTATACTGCAGGCAATTCCATATATTTTTGATCAGCCATTAATAATTGTCAAATAATATTTCCGAAAAGAAAATATTCACTGCATTATTAATAACAATGAATATTCACTGTTTTGTAAGTTTTAGTAAGATATTTTGAGACCATATAAACGAGAAGCTCTTCTTTAAGCAACAGATTCAAATTGAGTAGCTTGCTTGTTAAATATTTCTTTATAATGCTATGTGAAATAATTATCGAAGGAGACTATGAATATGATATATATAATTTGACATCATATTAATATTTGAGCGGGAAAAATGACAATCACGAACATTCCAACAAGTGTCAGAATAAATAATAACCTCTATTATAAGTTAAAACTCGTGATCGAACTAGGTCAAAAACAATGAGAAAAGTCGGTGGGCAAATCGGTTGCCTTGCTAAATCATTTTCCAAATAAATACAGTCGATAAGGTAGTTATTAACTTCATTATAGTTATTAGCTGTTTTAAATTACTGTTGAGCGACATTGGTCTAAAAATAATTTAAAAAAAAATAGAGCCATGTATATAAATTATTTAGGTGTAATTATTAAGTGTACTAACTCTTGGGCCGTAATGCACTGTTATTTTACAAAGATATATTTCATGTTTTATTTGAGTCTTTTATATGTTTTAAAACATATTGATCCATACCAAACTCCATATTTAATTGTTTAACCACTAGAGCGTTGACAGATACAGATACACACACACACACACACACACACATATATATATATATATATATATATATATATATATATATCTGGAATATGCTGGATGGTAGAGGAACCAATTGCTAAGGATCAATAAGAAGGCCAAGTCCTCTACTGTTTTTTAATATTATGCAGAGTGCACTTTCGGAGTCAACGCTCCATCCTCAGTGCCTGCTGACAAACACAAACCTCGAGTTAATTTAACATTCACAGCATGGCCAAAGGCAAAATAAACAACAGTCATAAAAACATACACAATATAAATAGTAAAAACAATGTTAATTCATAAAACTAGTCAACTAATAAAAATATAAAATCTAATCACTAGTCAACTACTAAAAATTAAAACCAAAACAATATAAAATCTAATAAATCAAATAATAAAAGCAAACAACGATAAGCATATGTCAAAGCTATACATAAAATTAAAAACTACAAAAAAACTACACAAATTTCATATTTATATGGAAAACATATCACAGTGAGTGAGAACAACTGAAAAAACCACCCAGAGGAAATGTAAGAGACATCTAAAAAATAAACAAAAACCCCCATACTAATAATAGAGACAAGATGAAGGGGGTACCTGATTAAAGCTGCGTTGCCTGGACCACGACCGCCGGGCGACTAAACCAATTGCTGTATGAGGAGAAAAAGGGCAAAGAATAAATATGGCTAAGGGGCTGCATATAAGGCTGGACAGACAGGCGAATGGAGATCGGAATATTAATAAGAAGGAGGAGGCGGTAAGGCTGCGACATGTCGGTGACGGGGCCCTGTCTTCTCTACGGGGACAGAGGTTTAGTCGCCCGGCGAGAACTCTGGGAAATTTTGATCGCATCGGCTTATCGGTTTCCCCATCCTTGCCGAAATCGAAATTTCTCTCATTATCGTCAAAAACCTGGTCATTTTTCAATCCACACTCATCATCTCTCATCAGCATCAAATACATCATCAACATTGTGTAATATTTCATCTTCCTGCTCGGATGCTCCTCGTTTTCTTCCAATATGTCTTCATTCTCTTGGCGTCGAAACTCCTCCAAAATGTCTTCCGGGGTCGTGAAAATTTTATTGAATGCCATTCTAAAAAACAAAATCGTGCATTCTTATGGGAATGTAGAAATAATCATGAAAAAATCTAAAGCATAGAACCTACGGTGGGTCGGATCCGACCCCTAACTTATTTCCTACGGTGGGTCGGATCTGACCGAATGGTTAATAATGAGGAGTGGACACTTACCTGAGCGAAGTGGACTTGTCGGCCTCCCAGGCACTATTGGAGAGGAGGGTACCTAGGACCATGGAGTAGTCGGGGAATGTTTTGGTTTTAATTTTTAGTAGTTGACTAGTGATTAGATTTTACATTTTTATTAGTTGACTAGTTTTATGAATTAACATTGTTTTTACTCTTTATATTGTGTTTGTTTTTATGACTGTTGTTTATTTTGCCTTTGGCCATGCTGTGAATGTTAAATTAACTCGAGGTTTGTGTTTGTCAGCAGGCACTGAGAATGGAGCGTTGACTCCGAAAGTGCACTCTGCATAATATTAAAAAACAGTAGAGGACTTGGCCTTCTTATTGATCCTTAGTATATATATATATATATATATACTAACCTTATTTTTATATATATACCGCATATATATATACGGACCTTATTTTTATCATCTTCTTGTTAGCATTGATGGACATTTGAAGAGATTTTTGGAAATGGTGTCATGAGTAAAACCTTAATAGCTGTTTCCCTTACGGGAAATCTGCTAAATTGGTTGGCTTAAACAAGACCTTGCGGAAGAAGGGAATCCATGAATGGTAAAACTTCGTAGCATACACGTTCAGCTGTAGCACATAGTAATATGTAATTTGATAAATAAAATTTCAATTAAATTTCAGAAACCGATTATGATTATGATGATTGTTTCTTATCAAATCCAACTTTAGAAAATTACATAAATAAGGAAATTAAATATGAAAGGATATTTGTTGCTTCATCATTATGATAAAAACAAAATAAGTAAAGTAACAAAATACAAGGTTTACACGACATAATGATGAATGGGAACACGATTATAAATAACGAGGGGCGAAATATTTCTTCAATTTCTCCATTTATTTTCTTAGAAATGCTAAATTTAGAACTCTTCAGCGTTGCTTGGAAGCAGACTGAGGGAATTATATTTTGTTCAATTTGTTCTGTATATTAACCGAACTCGATATATATATAAGCATTTCATGTAAAACTAAAAATCAAGCTCATTAACAGCTGAAATCGAATAGAGGGACTTCAGTGGGGGAGGGGAGAGTTCAAATATATCTCCTTCACCATGAGTCAAAAAAGTGCATGTTGCACATTTAACTGTGCACTAAGTGTTGATAAGCACACTTTTTCTCATCTGGAATAATAACTGAGTTATTTACATTTTTTTATTATTTTCAAACTTCAAAACCCTCATTTATTCATTTGCTTAACAATAATCCAATACATTATGGAACGTCTTATTCCGAGTTTAGTTTTCAATGGTTGTTGGGAAGCATTGAACATTTTAATTTTACCTATACCTTCGTCGAATATTTATTTCAGGTATAATTTCAAAGTAATATTGATGCTCTAGAGTTACTACTCTATAGACCTTTACGTGCCTTAAATTTTTAAACGAGTCATTCGTATTTTATTTTTTTCAGTCTTCAATGAACCCCTACTTCTTTGTTTAGAAATAGCGAATATATGGTAAGATGAGATCATTAATGTGTTATGCCAGCTCGTAGGAATTCTGCTTAGAGGGCGCATCCCCTACGTTACGGCCCTTTTTCCTTGACTCCATTTAATGGCACTGGCTTTTCAGTCTGGTGGTGCTTTCCTTTACTCTATTCGGCCTTGTAACAATAATTAATTTTGTATATAAAAGCCCTTTAACACTTCCTTTAAAGCTATTTCACAACTTTCCTTTAATCTAATAAGGAGCAGCTATCAAAGTTAACGAAGTTATTAACTAGAGTATTCTGAGGATAATGAATAACTTTGATCACCCTTTTGGGGCTATGAGGTCCGACATTATTTGAGCCCTTTACAGCCCTATTTTATCATTGATTCTGGGATAATAAGGATTCTTGACTCCCAGTTAGATCGTCAGGGAGAAGCTATTTTTCTTAATGGAAATCTGCTACTGACGTTATACTCAAGAGACCTCACGACTTGAAGTGTTTTCTATAAGACTTTACGCAGGGACAGAAAATAACTAATCATTTTTATTGTACAACAGTTTTAATGGAACTTTAATTTTTTATATTATGAATGAAACCAATCATAAATTAATTCAAATCGTTGTTCAAATCTTTTTTTCTAAAAAAAGCATTGCCATCATTTTCATACTTCCATTAAAACGCTTGTAATAACTATTTCCCCGAAACATTTTTTTTCTTACTCTAAACCAAATATTCAAATACTCTTCATATTTTATTGGCACGGTCCACAATAATAATTTTTTTTTTCGGTCATTCTTAATTCAATATTTTACATATTCTATATGTTTCGTGGCCTGTATACCACCTGTTCAGGGGCCATTCCTTTTCTACAAATAATAAAATTGATTTATAAAGGCCCAAAAACAATTCTATATTACATTAAAATATGTATACGTGATTTCTAAAATAAAATATTTGTTAAATTTAACTACATACTGTTAGCTTACTGTTATGAAGTGCTCGTCCTCTCTTACAAGTGTAGAAGCAACCCTTCCATACTTACTCCTCGAGGTGGTCCTTGAAACTGAGATTCCTGGAGCAAGTTATCAACTGAAGTAGAATCGATTATTCTCATCTCAAACCTTAAAATCGATTAATTTCGCTGGGTGTGTAAGCCACGAAACTTGGAAGACAATGTAGAATAAAGTCTGCTCGAAAAATAGGAGTTTTTGTTAGTGACAAACTAAGGAAAAAATTATCTTTGAATAATTTTTGTAATAACTGTTTCCAAAAAATTTGTTTGCCTGTTATAAAAAAAAAAATCACTTCATAGCATTTGTTATTTCAGCTTAACATTTTTGTTAATGAACGAAAGTAGTAGTCACACTAATTTTAAGAATCAAAAAAGGCACATCACAACATGATCTAAAATGACAAACAAATTTTATTTTTTGGTTTAAAATTAAAAATTAAAGATTTCAATTTTTTCAATAATTAATTTTCCAATTAAATATTGTCCAATATCTTTCATGAATTAATTTATAAACAAAAATTTCACAATATTTTTTATCGATTTTTTTTATACAAAAAATGTCCAATACTGTCTATGGATTAATTTGTATACTAAAATTGTCCACTAATTTATACAAAACAATTTTCCAATCAATTCGAACGACTAGATTTATACAAAAAGTTTCAAAAGATCTTTATACTAAAATTTTCCAATAATTTATACAAAAACAATTTTCCAATCAATTTGAACGACTAGATTTATACAAAAAGTTTCGAATAATTTTTATACTAAAATTTTCCAATAATTTATACACAAAAATTTTCCAATCAATTCGAACGACTAGATTTATACAAAAAGTTTCGAATAATTTTTATACTAAAATGTTCCTATAGTTATTAACGATTAATTTCATACAAAAAGTTTCCAATAATTTTTATTTATCAATTTTCATGTATATGTATATCAATAATTTTTATAGATTTAGTTTTATACAAACACTTTCAAAAACTTTTATCTATTAATTTTTTAAAAAAAAAAATGAGTTCAAATTCATAATAGTTGTAAATGGATTTATATAATAAAATGATATTGCGTCTAGTACGGTGGGCCCTAAATTTAAATTTAAAAACTATTCCACATCAAAAATATATTCGTTAGCTACGTTATAAGTCCTGGCTCCTGGATAATAGTTCGGGAAAGGTCTGGGTTAAATAGCTATTTAAAAACTGGAAGCCCGCACGCACGTTCGGGAATTGTTTAGTTTCTGGTTAAAATATATAAGCCTAGGTCCATTTCTCCATTCTACAAGTTCCATTCTCGGCCCACTCTTTAATCCCGAGGGGCATTTTAGAATTTTTGTTTTTTGTTCGTACTATAGTGAAAACGAGTGAAAAACTTTCCTCTATTTGTGAAGCGGACGAGAGAGAGAGAGGGAGAGCTGTTCTCTGTTTGTCAGCCAATTTCCGAGCATCCCCCTCCCCCCGTGCCCCCTCCCCACGGTGTTTGCGGAAGCTCCTTCATCCATTACAATCCTCTCTATAATGCACGATCAAGTTGGAACTCCGACACCGTCGGCTTAATGTACCTTTGTAAACTTTGCTTAATATGTGTCATCAAGGCAGGTAGCGGGGTGGGGGGAGAGGACGGAGAAGAGATTTATGACCGGAATAGTAAATTCTGCTCTCTGCGCACAGACCGCCATCTAAATCATTCTGTTAATTTCATCTTTATTATGAGCTGTGGGGAATAGATTATCTCATTTGGCAGAGAGTGAGTTAGTGCTCCTAGGGGGTACGCCATTGGACGCCTTACGGCCATTTTAAATTGCCCCGTAAAATTTGTAATACTATTAGCAGATTTCCCTTAAGGGAAATCAGCTATTGAGGTTGTACTCATGACGGAATTTTCGAAATTTTTCTTCAAATGTCCATCGATCCTACCTAGTAGATGACGAAAATGAAGTCCGTTCAAAACTGTATATATATAATCTATATATATATATATATATATATATATATATATATATATATATATATATATATATATATTATATCTATATATTTGTCTGTTACCGCTCTAGCGGTCGCAATTTTCGTTTGATCGTTACCAATCTCGGAATTTAATCGTTTTATGTAAAAAGAAAGATCAACTTCGTGAATAGCTGAAATCGGACAAGTGGGAGGGGGGGTTTAGAGGGGAGGATTTTCGAAAAGTCGAAATATCTCCGTTATTATGCGTCGGATCGAAAAATTGTATAGAATGAATCTTATTTCAAATTAAATTTACTATAAATATTGTTCTATACATTTATTCTGTATCTTGAATATTAACCGAAATATTTGCATTTGTATTCTGCGTGTGGTCGGCTATGTTCGGCCTTTCCGCCGAGAGCTCTGGCGGCCGTTTCTGTAACTATTCGTCCCTCGTGAATAGGTTTAGAGGTTACTTACTACTACAGCTGTTATTAGGCAGATTTCTCTATTGTAAAACTTCACGTGGGAAATCTGCTTAGTTTACGCAGCCCCTGCGTGACGGACTTTTAAAAGGCTGCGTAAACTAAGCTATTTTCCTATTCAGGTAATGTAAACAAATTTATGTTAGACGTGAGATATTTAGTGCGGGTGGAGATTCACACAATTGTACCCAAAAATAGTTCTAAACAGTAGTAAATAGTAGTTCTTGACCTTGCCAAGAATGTTAGTCACAAAATTATAAATATAACAAAAATACGAAATTACTCCGAATGAAAACTTGTATAGAACCGATCTTGAGAAGATGATGAAAAATAAATTGAACAAGGAAAAAAAATATATAGGAGGGGTTCAAAGTAATGTCATTAGCAGTGTTCAACAGTCTATAAGAAACTTTTAACAATCAATTTACTGTGGTTACAGCATAAAATCGATTTCTTACCAAATAAATCATCACTAATTAATTTTTTTTAGGGAAATATGTTATTGTCATAGTTTGCACGACAACACGCTTTTCTTTTCACCCCCCTAACCGCCTCTACACACACAAATAATTTCTTAAATTTAGATACTTATATTAGTATCCACTCTAATTGGTGTTCACCAAATTACGTTGAAAACTTAAAAAATAAACTAGCAGAGAAAATGATTCACATACCGTTGGAGCAGAAAATCGAAACACACCTGCAAATATATTAAAAATAATTTATTTGGATTGTACTAATGACAAAAAGACATAAAATACCCCAATAATTCCCTTAGATCCAAGAAGGAAACAATGTCAGCTCCAATGTTTCAATGATCCCATGTACAGGTTGAAAGTTGATGAATTGCAGAAGTTTCTTTTCTGCTCCCTATTTCTACCTAAAATTCTTTGGCACACATAAGAGATTCACTCACAAAAAATGGGTGTACGAAGAGCATTTCATTGAGTTACCTCCTCATACGCTTAATATTCAATATTTTGGAATTGCTAATACAATTTTAAACTTTCGTGAATTTAAACTTTCAGAGGGTGATATAATATTTTATACAATCTAATAAACTGCACTTGAGTGGAGGGGGTTAAAGTGAATTAAAAAAAAATTGTATCAAAGTGTCATGCTTATGACCAAATTCGTTTAGTAAAATTAATTTTTAGATATTTGCATTCATAATAAAATGGGCTCATAAAACTATTTTTGTTCCTAAAAGGGGTGAACGCAAGCTAATTTGTTTTATCACCCCCCCCCCTTTTCCTCAACCGTCATTTCACCTTAACCTTTTCCCCAGATTTCCCTGAAGGGAAATCAGCTATTGAGGATGTACTCATGACGCGATTTTCGGCATTTTTCTTCAAATGTCCATCGATCCTACCAAGGAGATGACGAAAATGAGGTCCGTTCAAACTGTATATATATATATATATATATATATATATATATATATATATATTTGTCTGTTACCGCTCTAGCGGCCGCACTTTTTGTCTTACCATTACCAAACTTGATATATAATCGTTTTATTCAAAAGTAAAACATCGAGTTTGTTAACGGCTGAAATCGGGGCCGGGGGAGGGGAGGTTTAGAGGGGGAGAATTTCAAAAATTCTTAATATCTCCGTTATTATGCGTCGGATCGAAAAATTATATAGAACCAATCCTATTGCAAATGTAACGTTCTATAAATGTTGTCATGTACATTTTTTCACTATCTTGATTATTTACTGAGATATTTGCATTTTTTAGTTTTCGGTCTTCAGTAAAGCCCCACTCCTCCTCATTTCATACTTTCAATATTCTATTATGTTATGAAACACTTTATTTGAAGCTTAAATACCAAATATTGTTCTCATTGAACTTTTAAGTTTTGAGATAAACGCAAATACGTGGCGCACGTGGGAAATCTGCTTAGTTAATGCAGCCCCTGCGTGACGGACTTTTTCAATTCATACCTTTTGACAAATTCTAAAAGTATTATATATTGAATTCCATAGATAAAAAAAAATTTGGTAGGATTCACAGTAGCAGTAATAAACATACCGTTCAACCAGAAAGCCAAAGAAATCCTGCAATAACTCACACTATCAGTTGGGGAGATTCAGTTATAATGTAACATCATCAATATTCCAAGAAATTCAAAAATATCCTACAATTACTGACAATTTTGCGATTCAGTTATTACGAAACCTCATTACTTCGTCAAGAATGTCTTTTGGTTACATACGTGTGCGTGTGTCAGTATGATCATATTTGTCAGTGTGAAAATGTGTGAGTGTGATATTAAAACGTTAAATAAAATGAAAAACAGGATTTCTGACGAGGTCACTGGGTCCACTAGATATATCTGAAATAGTAAAAGGTTAACAATCAAATAGAATAAAATCTGAAGAAATTCTCCACTGAGCTAAATGTGTCAAACTTCTTCATCGTCAGGAAGAAAACTAAGTTATGACGTTGAACTTTGACAAGGACTTCGAGTCTTGACTTTAGATGAGCATCGATCAAGTCCCACGGCTAATAAAAATAAAGTGATTCCCGAAAAAGAACCTCAGCCTGGAGTTTCACTGATATACTTACGCTCAGTGGTTGAGTAGAAGGTGAATAACCTATAGTCCACCTATATCTAGTCTAAGTTTTAGATCCTATATTCCAGTGGGCTGGCTCGGTCGAGAATTTAAGGAGGTAAACAACTCAAATTGATATGAACCCCCAGGCATACAACACACGCGCGCACACACACACACACACCACACACACACACACACACACACATATATATATATATATATATATATATATATATGTATATATATATATATATACTGTTTATGGAACTGTAAGATGTAAATCACCGTATAACTATTATCAAATGATTACAATAAGAATGGAGGAGGAATCAAAATACAAAAGTCCATCACTCAAGTGCTGCTGAGGTAACTCCATTATTCGAATCAGCAAAACTTGTCCCTTCTCCATTGGTTTCAGCCATTACCTAATATAATCTCTACGTTTTCCAAAAAGTTTAAATATCGAATATGGTGTCGATCAAATCAAAAGCATTTAGTTAATAACGTAAAATCCTAATTAATGTCTCACAGAAAATGTTTCCACATATCTAACAGTTTAAATTCAATGAAAATAATATTTGGTATTTAAGATTTGAAGGGCGAGGCTCATGATATTACAGCTTATTGTAGGAGTAGGTGAGGGAGATCATAGAGGCTGAAGGCTAAAAAATGCAAATATCTTGGTTGATATTCAAAATAGGGAAAACACGTATATAACAACATTTTCAGGAAATTTCATTTGCATTGAGATTGGTTGAATGCACTTTTTCCATTCGACGTGTAGTTACGGAGATATTTCGAGTTTTCAAAATACACCCTCAGTTGTCTTTTGCGGCATATCTCCAGCGGTGTCTATAGCGTGGTGGCCCACAATATTTCGCCGGTCTTCCAACCGGCTTCTGGTGGTCATGTTTTGTGCGTGCTTGTGGCAGCTCTCAAGCTCACATGTTTTGGGCGTGCTTGTGGCAGCTCTCAAGCTCACATGGTTTGTGCGTGTTTGAGAGCTGCCACAAGACAACGGAAATCAGTTCCCAGTGACGGAGTTTAAAACAACGTAAAATACACCCTGTAAACCCTCATCCAATTGGTCCAATTTGAGTCATTAAAGAACATGATCATTAGTTTTACATGAGACGTTTACGTTTTTACGTGGTCAGTTTAGTACCATAAATTGTCGATATCACCAAAGGTTAGTGGAGGATATTATCGATTGTAAACTGAGCCATAATAGGTATTTTAATCATTTGGCTGGAACAAAATCTTTTTGAACAAAATTAGCGAACTGTGAATGTTCGCGTGAATTAAATGAAGTGTAAAATGATCAATAGTTAGGTTTGGAAAAACTTAGGAGTATGAGAGTAGTTATCAGCTGTTGAAGCGATAAAAGTCTGAACCAATGTTGAGGGGAGCTGATTGGGTGGAAATTCGACGGAGCCCGACTCAAGTGGGTCAAGGCACTCGTCAGGATTTAAGGAAACTGGAAATCTGAGATTGAACTCTCAAGAGGCTTGTGGAGCTCGGAAGGGAATATATATAGAACTCGTCACCGTAGTAGGTACGATTTGGAATTTTATCTCAGAAATGGGTCAGGACTTCATTTTTCCGAGAAAAAGCTGCATTTCCTTTTTTTTATTTTTCTGATAAGATTTCTGGGGCTAAGGTTTTCCAGGTTAGTCGATGCGTTGGTCTTAATGTCGCCTGGTAAAAGTAGAGTGGTGGGTTCGAATTTCGCCTGTATGAAATTCGAGCAGTTTTGGAGACGCTTGATAAAATGTTTAACTTGAGGATGGTAATATACGTCAGTGATCCAAGGCCAAAACTGTTCTTCAAACAGCCTTTGGCAAACGGTCTTGCCCTTGGATCACTGATGTATATTACCATCCTCAAGTAAAAAAAGTCCGTCCCGCAGGGGCTGCGTAAACTAAGCAGATTTCCAACGTGAAGTTTTACAATAGAGAAATTTCACGAGAGCCAAGCCAGTCAAGGAAACGGCCGAACTAGCTTTTGGCGGGAAAGTAACTCTCGTCCGTTAGGCTATGAGATTAAATTAAAAACAATTCAATCTCAAAAAAAGAACAAGAACACAAAAGATGGACTTACCTTTAATGATAGCAGCGCTCTGAACACTTATTACACCAACACTAAATAGTACCACAAAATATCTATTATTTGTAAGACTTAATACTGCTGTGAATATTAAGTAAACAAATAAAGGGCAAGTCAAATGGTAAGAACCTTCCTGATAGCAAACAGTCTGAGTTGTAAACAATCAGGTTAGCCAGCTTTTACCGGAAATAAAAGCAATTACGAAAATATATTTGAATATAAGTTATAAATTTTATTCATAACTATTTATTATATCTAGTACTGTAATTAATAATAAACCACAATAATTTTAATCACAACCATTCCAAATTTAGGAATCCGGGAAGAAAATAGAAAGGGGGGGGGGCAAAATACGATTCAGACGGTTATGAGATTTTCACATGATTAAGGAACAAGCAGGTTAGCCAGCGAAGGTATACAATAGATAAATATACATACAGGTAACACTTCCGAGAATATTAGTGAATAATTACAAACGGCAATGAGAAATCTTTCAGTGAATTTACAATATAAGTTAATAGTCCCTACAACGTAAAACGGCTGGATTGTAAACAAACAGGTTAGCCAACCTTGTAGCACAGTATCGATAGATAGACCGGAAAAACAAACAATTAAAGAAATATATCTATCTGAATATAAAATATTAATTTTATTGGAAACTATTTACTATAGTTAGTGGAGTAATTTGAAATGAATCAAAATAATTTCTATCTCAATCACTCAGATTTTTGTAGTCCAAGAAAAAGGGGGGGGGTTCAACCGAACGTATTTGTAACTCGTAAAATAAAGCTTTGTTGAAAACAATATTTTCTATTTAACCTAATAATGAGGTGATTCATGAGATACTAGCTTATTATTAATATGTCCCTAGTGGGAGTGGGGATTTACTGAAAGCGGAACTCATTACAAAAAATACAAATATCTCGGTTAATACTCATTATACGGAAAATATGTATTTGTATATATGTATTTATAGTAATTGTAATTTGCAATAAGATTGATTCTATACAATTTTTCGATCCGACGTATAGTAACGGAAATATTTCGAATTTTCGAAAACCCTCCCCTCTAAACCCCCCTTCCCACTGGTCCGATTTCAGCCGTTAACGAACTTGATCTTTCTTTTTACATAAAACGACTAAATTTCGAGTTTCGTAACGATCAAACAATAGAGCGATAACAGACATATATATATATATATATATATATATATATATATATATATATATATATACAGTTTTGAACGGACCTCATTTTCGTCATCTACTAAGTAGGATCGATGGACATTTGAAGAAAAATGTCAAAAATTCCGTCATGAGTACAACCTCAATAGCTTATTTCCCTTAAGGGAAATCTGCTAAAATTGTATCAAGCGTCTCCAAAACTGCTCGTATTTGATTGAACAGAATCACAAAATATCATCTAGAGAGGATTGTATTAAAATTCATTCTATTCTTCAACACCATTTTCATCCGAATATAATTTTTAACTTGATGATAGATATATACGTCAGTGATCCTAGGTATCATATCCATAATGAAAATATAGCTCTTAAGAATTAAGCTGTTAAAGAATATTTTTATGAGTAGAGCACGAAAATTTTAAATATCTTTATTAATTGAAAAATAAAATAATAAAAAATAAATGGTTAAAGGTAAATAAAAACGTTTAAAAATATTATCCGAATAATATTATTGACAATTGTTATATACTTATGTATTCAATTAATAGTTATATATTTCTTGTAAAGTATCAAATATTTACTTATACCTTTATATTTTTGACAGAAAGAATTCCAGTTTGCTTTAAAAATATGGAATACTATAAAAACTAAATTCCAATAGTTAAAACAAATTTTTATTTATTTATTAATATTAAATAAACGCCCTAGAAACATAAAATAAAATAGATCCAGGGAAAAATAGTCGCGCTCGACTCGATCTCAAGATCTTGTGGTTACAAAAAGAGAGGGCTATCAACTAAGTCAAAGCGACTCTAAAGAACACCTCGAGGTTTTCAGACAAACCTTACCAGTGAGAAGTGCGTTCTCTTCGCTTTAACAGAGTTTGTTTATCATTAGGTACTACACAATACAAATGTTTCATGCAAATCGGTTGGGGGGGGGGGAGGCCGTGCACTGTCCTTGTTAGCTATAGAGTAAGAGCCATGAAATCATTTATTTACTTTAATAATTTCAATTAGAAGCTTAATTTTTGTGTTTATTCTATGTACTCCCATTGAATTAAATAAACTAAATTACTTCCTAAAATTTATTCAAAATGATTTCATTTGAAAGTGATTCCGCTTCGATGTATCGGATCAAAAATTAATGTGAAACATAGTTTACAGATTTTTCAGTGGCAAACAAGTGCGATCCTATGCAAATCTAATAGATGAGGAAGAATTGGTCACTTACCATTTCCACCTACCTATAGATAACCTCCCCCTCTAAATTAAATTCGATCAGGAGAACAGGTACACAACTAAATATGGTACTAGCCCTAAATGTGAAATCTTAACATTCTAAAGGCAGTAGTTTTTGAATTATGCGATATACGTTCACATGTTACACCGAAACTAATCAAAATGGATTCTAGGAAGGTTGAAACTGATAAATACTTGTGGAAACTGATAAGTACCTTTGGAAACTGATAAATACCCATTGAAACTGATAAAGCCCTGTGGAAACTGATAAATTCCCGTTAAAACGGATAATTAGAAATAACATTTCAATCACCGATAGCATTGTTATGTTATGTGGTATCTTTACGAACTAAATAGGGTATTTTAACAAAAATGCAGAAACTTATATCCAATGGAACTCATGATATGATCAAAACCTTTACAGGTCCCCCATACTGATATTAAAATACAAAACAATCTAATCTTATCTTGTGATTCGAAAATATGGCGACTGAGTACTTCAGGGGAAATTTAATGTCAGATGTACCAAGGTATTGAATGTGATTCATTCCAAATATACTCAGGAATTTCCGTGTTCTTTTATAAAAGTCTCGTTTTGTATCAAACTCTGAATTCATTGTACTCCCCTCAACAAATTCTTTCACAAAACTTTGTTGATAAAAAAGACACATATTTCACTAATTGCATTCTTGATGTGTCTCCCTTCGGATAATTTTAATTTTTTTCAAATCGATAGTAAAAACCAACTTTGTGTCATTTTCAATTGCATCAGAGTACTTCCAAGCAATGTCATAACATGTAGAAATTCTGAATTTCTAAGTTAACACCATATGGAAAATAGTACGCAGTGCATTTAAAAGATATATTGATATTTATTAACGTCCACTTTTTGCTGCTAATGGGGACAGGTTATCTACAGGTTACCACCCTTATCTAGCCATGCCCTTTTCGTCACTAAATATTGTAAATTCCTGTTGCCCAGATCGGAATCGAATTCGCCACTCTAGGATTACCAAGTAGATTAAGGCTGACGCTTTACCTGACATGGCTAACCTTATCCCCTATTCGTAAAAGAGATAGTATATCTGGATATTTGACTAAGTTATGACATTTGCATTTATTAACGTTCCAGCCCATAGTTTGTTGCTTAGCTGTTGGAACTTAAACGGTTTTTAGGATTGTGCGGGTATTGAATAGAAACGCTGGATTAATATTAAAAAAAAAAGAGCATATTTTGGATGCTGACAGTTTTTATGTCGTTTCTTCAGAGCGTCTATAATAAACTAATTCTATAAAAGTCTATGGTGACCATAATATCCTCTTAAATTATTTGTTATGCAATTAAGAATAATTAAAAGATGAAAAATAATTATTCCCTACAAAAAGCCAACCCCTCAACTCTTTAATTTTTCCTAAATTCACGAGCCCATCCACACCCATCTATCCTTGAGCTTGCTTCTCGATTGTAATATGTTTTTGTACTAATGACGCGATTTAAAAAAAAAATACTTTAAATGCCTAATTATATAGCCCAAGAGATGATCAAAATGGGTCGCATCGCAACTTTAAATACATATTTATTTTTCCTGTTAAACGGTGTAATGTCCTCATTTTTTGATCGATATTTAAACATTTTATGTTTAACTAAAGATCAAAGTTCGTTAATGATTGAAATTGGACCACTGGAGGAGGGGTTAAACGAGACAATTTCGAAATAATTCTGTTTTTGTACGTCGGATCGAATAATTCTACAGAACTAATCGTTTTGCAAATTTAATGAACTATAAATGTTATTATGTACATTTGTTCTTTATGTTTAATATGTCCTATCAGAGAGATAATAAAAATGAGGTCCGTTCAAAATTATATATATATATATATATATATATATATATATATATATATATATATATATATATATATATCTTTTCTGTTCGTGCGCTAGCAGCCAGAAGGGAAGAGGTATATATATATAAGGGAAGAGGAGATATCTCTGCTATTACACATTGGATTACAAAATTATATTTAACAAATCTTAGTACAAATTTAATTGCCTTTCAATGTTCTTATATAATTATTATCTCTATCATGAATATTAACCGAGATATTTGCATTCTATAGTTTTCGATCTTCAGTAAATCCACCAATTCAAGAAATGCCACATCAACAACGAGCTGATACATTGGAAACCACTTTATTCGAAACTTAAATGCCAAATATTGATTTCATTGAACATTTACTGTCTGAAATGCGCTAAGATATTTTCAGTGTTAAATTATAATTTAAGATATTACTTTCTAAAATAAACAATTTTTATTTATATCAATGTCAGGCCGTTAATAGAGTTCTGGATATTATTATTTTTATTTTATTTATTGCTTACAAGGATTTTCCTTATAACAAGGAGTTGGCCTTATATAATGAGGTTAGTTTTTCTATGTTAGTAGCTTATATATAAACATATTTTTACAAACTAGAATTGAGTATAACTGACAAGAATTTACTAATAGATAGGTATAACAGTACTAAATAAACAAAAATACAATTAAGAGAAGAAGGGAAATTTAATAATTTTAACTCAGACAAGATTCGTAAAGTTTGAAACTATTTCTTAAATATTTAAAAACGTTAATATATACTTCTCTAGTTGCATTATTTAGAATATTATGAAGTTGTGATTTTCTGCTGGCAGTTTGATGAATGGTAAATACTGTTCTCTGAAAGGGGAGTAAATAGGGCAATGAAACATTATATGATAAATGTCCTCAATCATATTTAAGTTACACAATGTGCAAATTTCTTTTGGATTAATATTATAAAATACATTTTTCATTGAAAACTTTATACAATAGTTGATGGATGTTCTTAGCTGTGCAATGGTTTTTACAATTTAGAATGGCAAACCTATTGTTAGAAATTCCTGGGGTGTACCGGTAGTTGTGGAAATTGCCTTTTGTAACGGACTATAACTTGAAATTTGGAGTTTTTCAAAGTCTATAGAAAGTAATTTACTTTGGTATGCTTCTACTATTGAGCTTATGAGTTTTGGATATTGTATTACGTAATGTATGTAATGACCTTGGTGAATCCGGGGGGGGGGGATTAATTGATAATTTGATCATCAGCGTATCAAATTGCGATGCTTATTTTTATTTAGTTTACGCGGTGTCTCCATGACGGACTTTTTGTCTTTCGTTACCAGCAAACAAAAAGCCATTTTTATTGATCCTGAAAAGAACTACAGGTGCCCGAAACCATCAGCATCCAAATTATACTTGTCTTCTTTTGAAGACCAAATTATACATGGAACTTTTTTTAGTCGATCCCCTGCTACTCTAAAACACTGATAGACGTTTCAATTTAGATAGATATTTACGGAAGGCCATTGAAACGTTGAATACCGAGATTCTGATGAATCACTATTTTATTGTGAGATATTTTGAGGAAATGAGCGTTATACCTAAACATTGAAATGTATCCTCTTATTGAAAATCCAGATTTTATTTATTTACCCTCTGATGTCGGTACGTGACCAAGAGCTTGTCTCCGGGATATTTGCCCACACATGTGCTTGCCTTCTCACTCTGTACCGCATCTGCGGCAGAATAATATCACAACACTTTCTCTCAGACTCTTATTTCCAGCGGCCCTGCCCAACGAAGTTTAATTTATATTTAATTTCATTATGTTAGTCCATATAAACTTCTTAAATGTTTTCTTGCAGTGTATAACCCTTTTAGCAACTATATTTACCCGACACAAACATTTCTTGTATATTGTAATGAACACATTCGTTCAGTTGTTGAGTCGCACCCTTTAGCTGTTGTGAGACAGTTAAAATGAGATATTTATTTATTTAAGTGAGTAAGTCGTCGATGAGTATTACTCAACAAGGAACAGCATAAAATGAAACAAAAAGAGAAAAGAATAAGTCCGTCACGCAGCGGGGGCTGCGCAAACTAAGCAGATTTCCCACGTACTGGTATGACACACTATGCAAATCTTCTCTCTGTATATTTTCCATTTCTAAATTGGAATCCGATAAGTTTAATTGGGGATTTACCGAAGGCAGAAAACAATAATGCACGAATAACACGTTTAATTTTGAAGCTACTAAAGAATGTATACAACAACAATTGTAGAGCATGAATAGTTTAACAAGACTGGTCCTGTAACATTTTCAATACGACTCATAATAACGGAGATATTTTGGAGTTTTGCATACCCCCCCCCAACTCTTAAACTCCCACTTACCACTGTAGTCGTATTTTAGTCATTAACGACTATGGACTTTACTGTTCAATTAAACAGTAAAATATTGACACACAGTAGACCTGTTTCCTAAACAACACGCATTGTAGAGGAAAACAGGCCAACTGTGAACATCCAAATTGATTCGTTCCTCAACCACCCCCAAGATTTTGGCATAGAATAAATAAACATTTCGAGTAGAGAAATCTTAATTGATGACTTTATTTCTTAATGTGTTTACGTGTATCTCAGAAAGTAAAAGTTTATTGAAAACCATATGTGAAGTGGTTCATAATATAACAGCTCTTCGCTAATATGACATGAGTAGAAGTGGGGGTTTACTAATGGCACAACACTAAAGTATGGCTTAATATAAATATCACGCTGAATATTCAAGGTATAGAAAAGTTCGTCACGCAGGGGCTGCGTAAACTAAGCAGATTTCCCACGTGATGGTTTACAACATAGAAATTTCACGAGAGCCAAGCAATCAAGGAAACGGCCGAACAAGCTTTTGGCGGGAAAGTCACTCGTCCGTTAGCCGTCAATTTAATACAAATGCAAATATCTCAGTTAATATTCAAGACAGAGAATAAATGTATATAACAATATTTATAGTAAATGTAATTTGCAATAAGATTGATTCTGTACAATTTTTCGATCCGACGTATAGTAACGGAGATATTTCGAATTTTCGAAAATCCTCCCCTCTAAACCCCCCCCACTGGTCCGATTTCAGCCGTTAACGAACTTGATCTTTCTTTTTACATAAAACGACTAAATATCGAGTTTGGTAACGATACAACAAAAACTGCGACCGCTAGAGCGGTAACAGACAAATATATATATACATATATATATATATATATATATATATATATATATATATATATATATACAGTTTTGAACGGAGTTCATTTTCGTCATCTACTAGGTAGGATAAATGGACATTTGAAGAAAAATTTCGAAAATTCCGTCATGAGTACAACCTCAATAGCTGATTTCCCTTGAGGGGAAATCTACTAAAACCTGTATATAACAACATATGTAGACCATTTTATTTGCAATAAGATTGGTTTTAATACTCGATGACCATGTGTGCCCTATTTATCGAAACTTGGCGTTGGTCAATAACCATTCTTCCCCCCTTCATCTAGAAGTACATTATAGCATCGTATATGCAATAGTTAATTTCACCATTTCGTTTTGAACAAATCAGTAAAAGTTATTTCACATAAACTCTTTGCCTTCGATAGTATAAATAAATTACCATTGTGGCCAATACAAAATAAATTCAGTCTTCATAATGAACCATTGGAAACTGAGTGATGTAGTATTTCTTGCATTATTAACAACACAAGAGTGGACTGATGTTAAATTTTTGACCAGAAGTTGCATCATTATATATAACATTTCTCGACAGTTAAATTTTTTTTTAAAATGAAACATTTGCACTTCGTGGCTTTTTGCAACGAGGTTATCAAACGGTCTGGTCGAGCACTAAAACAATTTGCTAGAACAAAGTGCTGAAAGAGATCCCGGAAACTCTGTTTCCAATTAACTGAAACTCTAATATATAAATACTTTTTAGCAACGATTCAATTGTTTGAAACGTTTATATAGCAGTTCCTAACTTTTTTTTTACCGTTATTTTTTTCAAGACTCTCATGACTGACTAATAATGAGTTTTTCCACAAACATTTATTTCAAATGTTCTTTGACTACTGATAAATTACAAAAATTTGTAAAAAGAAAACAAAAGGCATGTACACTTTTTATTTGTAACTTTATTATATAGATACAAAATGCTTTGGTATGAAGTAAATCACAGAGAACAAAGGATATTCCAGTAAAGCTTAGTTATGTTTTGTTTTAACTGATTCCGAATTTTTCTAAATTCGGAGAAGGTTATTTCTAAGTTCAGGAAATTTTGAATCTATTTTTTTCAAGAATATTTTAATAATGACTTATAGAATTTTCCATTTAACTGAACCTAATAAACCAAATATCTTGGCATTATAAAGAATTAGTTTTCTATCAAATATCTGAGCTACTCGCATAAAAATTTTTGAGTTAACTAATGTCATCCAATATACTATTTTAATTTTGAATGGTATTAACTTAACAATGCATTCACGAACCTAATTAAAGTTTCTTCGGTAAATTTCATTTGCATCTAAGACATGTATTTATAATTAAAGATTTAAAGATATTTAGCATTGACCAAAAATTTTCTCTTTATTCCTACAATTAAGCGTTTATAACTACTAATATGTTTAAATCTTTCTATAACTCAGCCTTAGAAATTAGTAACGGAAGGTAGATGTTTGAATAAATTAATATATATTTTCAATCTCGTGAAATGAGGCGGTGAGAGTGTAAAGTGAAAAATGAAGGACACTTCCATTCTATAGTCTATTTTCAAATTTTAATGATTTTTGTATTGCTATCTTTTGATAAATTGCGTACCGATGACAACCTCAATAGCGTACTTATCAGAAAAAATTCGCTAAAACAATCTGAGGAAACTTTTTGAATCAGAGAAAATAGATTCAACTTTTGTTCTTCAAGTTAGCAGTTTAATACACATTTTGATAAAATCATGTATATAATATTGACTAGTACACTCATAAGTGAAGCCATATTTAAATTAGTTTGCATAGTCCTGAAATTGATAAGAATTCCAATAGTTTCCCTATAGAGTCGCCTACATCCCCTAGTATTTCAAATATTTTTGAATAACCAAGGGCTATATATATGCTCTCATACCTTTTAAACTTAAACAATGACACGGCTTTGATTTTCTTTATTTCCAGCAGAATCAGGAATAAGATACTAAAATAGAAAAAATGATTTCAAATAGTTCCAAATTACGTCACGCAGGGGGTGCTTTAAATAAGCCAATTTCCCACGTGCGTCACGTATTTGCATTTATCTCAAAATTTAAAAATTCAATGAGAATAATATTTTGTATTTGTTCTTCATATGACGTGCTACATAATACAACACATTATTGTTTACTTGACATGAGTAGGGGGGGGGGGGGTTTACTGAAGGCCGATAAATATCTGGTTTAATAATCAAGATAGTGAAAAAACGTACATAACCACCCACACCCCTATTTAATGTTTAAGAACTTCAAATTTTCAATAAGATTGGTTATACACAATTTTTCTATCCGACTCATAATAGCGGAGATATTTTAAATTTTCGAAAATTGGCCTCGTATAAATTCCCTCTGCCCTGTCTGATTTTGTTCGATTATGAACTTGATCTTAATTTTTACATGAAACGTCTAAACGTCAAGTATGGTCACGATCAAAAAAAATTACGACCACTAGAGCATTAACAGACAAATATATGTATATATATATATATATATATATATATATATGTATATATATATATATATATAATTTTGAACGGACCTCATTTTCGTCCTAGGTAGGATCAATGGATATTTGAGGAAATTTTTCGGAAATCGCGTCATGAATACGACCTCAATTGAGTAAAGTGGAATAAGAACATAATGAAAAAAAAAAGAGACGCGAGCGATACTTGACCACCGGCCTCGAATTTTTTTTTCGTTTTTGAATATATTTTTAAAGTTTTTCAATTCATTTTTCTTTGACGAATACATACATGCATTAACATTGGCTGTCTTAATTTAATATACAGTTGAAGGACATTCATATACTTAAATTTTTGTATTCACTTAGTAAGTCTTTGATGATTTAATTTCATTAAGTGCTAACTTATTAACTATATTCAACTATGGATATTATAAAATTCACCCTCGTGCTACAGCCCTTACTGCCTCGAATGTATTAAGAAAATAAATAAAATGTACTGCATATTGTAAAAGAATTCGTTATATTTCATTCAGGGTTTCGTTAGTGGGCTTAACCCATTAGCTACCACTCCCTTTGATCATACTAGATGCCTTCTCTACACATCCATTAACGTGTTCTCCTTCGCTCCGATAAATTACTATTCATAAGAGTTTGCAGTTGGAAAAAATTTTCAGCTGTTAAGCCAAGTACAATATTTGAGTAACTGTTGAAAGGATACTTGGCAGTAGAGGAATCAGCTTATCTAGAGAACTAACCATGAATTTTTCATAGAAAGAAAAAAATTAAGTCAAAAAACGCATTCAAATCTTTTCATCTTCAGTGTCTTGGTGAATCGTTAGTAAATGAACTGGATGCAGGATTTGACTCCAGTCAAAAGACTGGCTTATAGAAATTTCGTTATTCACTTTTAGCAGATGTTGCAAATTAATTTTTATACAAACGTTGTTCGTTCTCATTTTCTCTATCTCGAATAGTGGCCGAGTTATTTGCGTTCTTAAATTGTCAGAAATCACTAAACTCTTCACCCTGTTAGTATTGCACGTGAACATTAAACCAATATATCATGAAACGTATTTCATCAATATTAAGCGAGTTATTCGTTCTTTCTTGTTTTCATCCTTCAGTAAACCCACATTCCGGGGCTCGGGTTGGCCGTGCGAGTTAGGGCGTTGGTCCTAATCTCGCATGGCAGACCTAGAGTGGCGGGTTCGAATCCCGCCCTGGACAGTAGAAATTTATTTAATGACGAACTCATTAAATAAACTCCTTGTGCCCACCCTAGCTAGAAAAGGATGGTAACCTGTAGATAACCCGTCCGATTAGCCTAGTAGCATAAAGTGGACGTAAAATAAAATTTAAAAAAAAAAACCCACGTTCCTACTCATCGGATTTTTTAGCAGATTTCCCTTCAAAGTAATCTATTGCTACCTAGGTTATTTGGTGAGATTACATTAATAGCAGCATTGTCAATATGAAAACAATCCTTTTTGACTCTCTCTGGACCCATTTTTACTAGTTGCGGCGTGACGTCTGTACGAATTTCGAATAACTCAAAAGCCGGATCCACTAGGTATCAGATTTAAAGAAATCATTCATGAAATTCATATCATTCCGGTAGACCACACTAGTTTAAACCCGGAAAACCCTCCATGGAAACGAATGCCCCCAAAAATAGACTTAAGCTTAGCTGGATTACAGACAAAATCCAAAGCAAATAAGGTCAAAGAATATCTAAGCAACTACTCCGGATATGATATTATTTACACTGATGGATCCAAACAAGCAGATAACGAAGGGTATGCAGCCATTAAAACAAATACAGTTATTAAATTTAAGTTACCTGCGTACACATGTATCTACACTGCTGAACTACAAGCTATTGCAACAGCATTTATACATGGCCATCGATAGCACAAAGGATAAAATACTAATATGTTCCGACTCCATGTCAGCCATCAAAAGTATTCCAAAATCCAGTAGACCTAAGCTCACATTAAACAAGATCTACAATTATCTCGACATATTGCATCAACTTAAAAAATCTATAATCTTCTTATGGGTCCCCTCACATGTAGGAGTTGAAGGGAATGAGGCTGAAGATAGAATTGCTAAAGAAATAGCTCATTCAAATGGACCCATGTTGCAAATATATGAACAGACTGACGTAAAAAAAATGGTTAAATCAAAGAATCAAAAACAACTGGGAATATATGTGGGCAGAAGTCCCAACTACAAACAAACTACGAATAATTAAAACCACGACCAAACCATGGAACAGTTCAATAAGAGGTAACCGTAGAGAAGAAGTTGTTATAGCAAGGTTGAGAATTGGTCACACAAATCTCACTCATGTACACCTTATAACTAAAGAACCACCCAAAGTCTGTGAAAGCTGTCAAGTCTCTCTCACTGTCCAACATATTTTAGAAGAATGCCCAGGAAATGACCACACATTTCAAAAACTAAAGATCCCTCGGGTGTCATCAATAGCCTTACAAGACTCACCTGAAATGATAGACAACCTAATTCTGCTCCTAAAAGAGATAAATATTTTCAATCAAATATAATAATAATAATAAAAAAAAAAAAAAAAAAAAAAAAAAAAAAAAAATATATTGTATATATATTGGTATTGCTATATATTATTATTGTTACCGGGGTATGTTGTATTGTTGTTATTTAGGTTAATCTCATTATCAAAGTATCGGAGTGAATAGTTTATATATGTAAATAATTTAATTATAATTTAGTTTCTATATTGTATATATTGGTATTGCTGTATATTATTACTGTTATTGGGGTGTATGTTGTAACTTAGGTTAATCTCATTATTAAATTATCGGAGTGATTTCTTTACATATGTAAATAATTAAAAAAAAAAAAACATATATAAAAAAAAAAAAAATATATATATATATATATATATATATAAAAAAAATTTAAAAAAAAAAAATAAAAAAAAAAATAAAAAAAAAAAATAAAATAAAATAAAATAAAAATTGGAAAAATAAAATATTGAATATCATATTAATATAAAACAAATAGTATGGGAAGGAGAATTACTAAAATGTGAGAAACTATGTACAAGCAATATATGAACATACTACGTATACTTCACTACATAATAACCATGCAGTTGATCGCCCCAAAAACAACCCCATCTACCCCATCAAAAGCCGGAGCTTCAAAATTCGAAATTTCATATTTGAAAATGTCATAACATCTATTACGCTTCCCCTTTTGATAAAAAACGACTAAGGGTAAGAGTGGGTTCACTTTGATGAGGAAGAAAATTGAAAAATAATGAATATGTCCCCGTACGTATCAGAGAAAAAAAATTGCATATGACCTTTTATGTTTGTCATCAAATGATCATTAAATTATGTTCTATAACATTATAGACCCGGTACATAGGAATGGAGATAACGTATAACACTTGCAATTTTAAAACAATTTTAATTGAGGAGGAAACAAACATTTTGTTTTTCGAATTTATCAAGGAGTACAAGGAAGTGATGGTATCAAGATCAAATTTTAATTTCTTATGTGCATGTTCATTCCAACATTTTCTCTTAACTTAAGCTCGTGTTAATTAAATGTTAATTTCTTATTTGCCAGCACCCAATGCTCTTATTTTATAGTTTGTGCACCAAATAAATCTAACGCTTTACTTATAAGCCTTTTATCTCCAACAAGAACCTTGAAAGATCCGACAATATGTCCGGTTGTTTGATAAAAATAAAAATGTATTTAAACATAATTATACATGTAATATGCCATGTGGCGATGGAACATGTATTCAAATAAATAACTCCTCATAAGGTTACTATGAGGAGAAAAAAAAACTATGCAAGAAATTAAAGAGTGTATAAAAATGTACTAACAAGTAAATATCAAATAGGTTAGTATAATTTAATTACTTTGTAATAAATTTAAATTATTTATTAACATCCACTTTTTTGCAACTAAGGCTAATTGGGACGGGTTATCTACAGGTTACCCTTTTCTAGCCAGGGTGGGACTCAGGATTTGATTTAATGAATTCCATCACTAAATAAATTCCTTTGTCCAGGCGGGAATCGAACTCGCCACTCTAAATAGTAGAAATAAATAAAGCATTCGAGATTTTTTATATTTCTTTGTAATATATACTAAAACAATGACAGGTTCAAAGTAACCATACACACTAAATTTTACATTTCATAAAGGTCATAATAACCACGATGTTGATTGCCCAAACAAACATCCTACCTACCTACCTCCAATATTTATATTTCTAGGTGAAACCAATATTGTATCAAGTAATTTCCGAATAACAGCAATTCTAATAAAAGTTTTTTTGTACATATCTCGAAGATATAAAATCATAAAATTTGGACTAAATTTTAGCCTAACAATGGGGAAGCATTGTTGAAAAGTACTTCTGTAAAAGCGTAGATACCATCCATGTGAGGCCTAAAAGTGGAAGCTCGGAAACTTTTTATCGATGACCCACAGACTGAAACACATTGGTAGAATTCTCCATTTGTTAACTCTTTAAAAATAACAGTATTTGTAATTGATACCAATGAATATCGTGGATAATGGAGCTATAAGGTCTATCAACAATACAAAATCGTAAGTGCTATATTTCACCAGAAATAAATTGGTTTGTCCAAATTGATGAATAAATGTAAATTTTTGTAAAACTCATTTGGATTTTATAATAAATTCAGACTTAATTTCAGAATAGATAATTTTTTTATTTAACTAATCGATAGCGGAAGACCAGCAAAAAAGAAAAACACCAAATGTTAATTAAAACCAATTTGATTTCCCGACTAGTTTTGTGTCCACATGACGAAACATTTCTTTTCTCGAACTATTTATAATACATTTTCTTTCCCTAGCTATTTTAAAAATGTGGAAAAGATTGTGACAGGAGATTTTCATTGAGGGGGTTGAAATTCAATTATGTAGCAATGGAGTGTATGGAGGAGGGAGAGAGAAAGAATTCTACACGAATATTGTATCTGTGAGCAACATTTAAGATCTTCTGGGTTGGCCTATATTGACTTAGAAGCGTGCCATTCCTATACACGGAAAACTATTTCATTTTGTGAGGGGAGGTATTTATGTTAAAAAAAGTTTATTTTTTAAAGCTAATGTTTATCCCGTTAGTGTCAATTTACATAAATATTCATCATAAGTCGATATGAATAATTGTCTTTCTGAAGTTAAATCTAAGGATTATGTAGGACATCACCTGTTCTCAAACCGCAAACACACACATATATATATATATATATATATATATATATATATATATATATATATATATATGTATATGTGTGTGTGTATTCATATATATTTACTTTTAATGATTTTCCTGTATGATTAAACTTGCTAAAGCGAAATGTTTACAAATCTAAATGACCTCGTGTAAGTAGACTGAATAGAAATCGGAACGAAGGTCAACAAACAAGCCATGTAATTTAACATCACTTAATGGCCCTGCTAGTTAGGTAACCTCATTGAAACCTCATCAAGACCTACAACGCTCGCTAAAACTAGAGTAAATGACAGAGTCTAGCAAAGCAGGTCACTCTTTGAAAATTGATGCTTCATCCAGAGCTTGTTGTCACGAGCCAAAAAATAACTGAATTTCTAAAAAGTACCTTTATACACATAAAAATTAATCTTCTGAAAAGTAACTTTTAATACGTTTATTTATTTATGTCGGAGCGTTCGCAGCGGGGCGATATAGCTCATAAAAACAATGTATATAAACAAAATACAAAAATGAAAACTGTTACAAAAAAAAATTAAACAATACAATTAGAACAGAACAAACTAAGAACGCAAACAAATAACAAAAAGCAAACAAATAACAAAACGCAACTAAATAACAGAACGCAACTAAATAACAAAACTCAACTAAATACAGAACGCAACTAAATAACAAAACTCAACTAAATAACAGAACGCAACCAAATGCAAAACTTAACTAAATAACAGAACGCAAACAAATAACAAACCCAACTACATAACAGAACGCAACAAAATAACAAAACACAACTAAATAACAAAACGCAATTAAATAACAAAACTTAACTAAATAACAAAACGCAACTAAATAACGAAACGTAACTAAATAACAGAACGCAACCAAATAACAAAACGAAACCAAAGAGACAGAAAAAACAAGAGTCAACAAATAAAAAAAAAACAAAAAAAAAAAAAACATTTAATTCAAAAACAAAAAATCTTGCAAGGAAATTAGATAATTAAAAACTATAAAGACTATTAAAATTACGTAAACAATTATATACTTCCTATGATTAAAAATAAAAATAAAATAGAATAAATAAAAATTAGTATGTACATTAATCATTAATAAAATTAACAGATTAAATTTTCTAATATCTAAAATATTTACAATCATATGGACTCACTTTTCCTATCGCACATACAAACACGCACACACACACACAAACACAAACACACACACACACACAGTTTTAATAGAGATACTTCATTCAAATCTTTTCACATTAATCGTTTAACACGATTACCTGACACGAGGCACATGTCGGGGTGGTATTAGTTCTAACCTGTAGCGGCCTGTTTTTTTTTGTGTACTTTTTCCGGCTTAATCATATGATTATGGTTAAAACCAGAACATCTCAGTCACTAAACTCAAATGTGAAAATATTTTGATACTCTGAACATGCTCAATTTATGTATCCGGGGAAGTAACAGTCAGCAGAAATATAATGTAAATGGAAGTTATCTTCTCTAAATTGAAAATTCCAGATTTCCTGCATTACGCAACCGAACCAAAGAAATAGGGGCTCAGGTTAGCCATGTGAGTTAAAGCATTAGCTATAATCTCACATGGTAAACCTAGTGTGGCGAGTTCGATTCCCGCATGGGCAATAGGAATGTATTTACTGACGGACTCATTAAATACAATCTGCCCTGTTTAGAAGAGAGTCGTAACCCGTACCAATTAGCCACACAGGAAGAAGTGGATATTCATAAATAATAATAAAACCAAAGAAAAACAAATATTCTTCTTCGCAATCTTATTCAAGTTTTATAATATAGAAATTCTGTTAAGGCCTTAGATATTTCTGCTTCAATAAGCGATGCCATCATTATATATATACATATTGCTTTGATGTTTATGGTTTTGGAGAATTATATTTTTGGCATAACTGACAAAAGAAACCAATTGTTAACAAATTAGTTCCAATTATAGGCACAGATGCCGATATGTAAGTAGTGTATTTTTATAATGAGAAGGAAAACCTGCACCTTCCCGGAATCTAACCAATTTGCAATAGTCAATAACGGTAATACACCATGGTAAAGGAATTTCCTCAATTTGAGTATTACAATTATTTATTATTCAAGAAACTCTTGTGTATTTTTACTTTATTTAACGAGTTCATCGTTAAAATGTTTTATAAGCTAAGAAATTCATACTTAAACGTTACGTATTTAAAACATTTAAAACTAAACAATATTTTTGGGGATATATTGTAATATGGAGGTAGATATGCAGGGGAGGTTAGTAGAAGCACTCTAGTTATTCCAATATCTAACATTTCGGAGTATTCACTTCATGTACACTTCTAATCAGCAGAGTACCAAATCTTTCTGATTTGCTTCAACTTATCTTCAAACTACTTCTACGCTTTTTTCCTCAGCTCGAGCTGCAAACTTTTTTTGGTTTGTCTCTGTCTGTGTATAAGTCAACTGAATACCTTAATCTATTTACAACAATAAAAAAGATCAAACTGTTCAAAACAATACTGAAAATGAGAATCGTGCCTTCGACCGAACTGTTTTTAAACTTTTTGACGTTCTGAGGTGATAGCTTTAATAAGGATAACTTTAAATGACAAAAAATCTAGGATTGTGCATTTTAATCAATGATTTCTATCATTTCTGATAGTTAATGGAATTTTATCGTTTCTTACTACGATTTTAATCAAATCACAACAGGTCTGTTGGAATTTATATTGTGAAGAACTTATTAAATGAAATCCTATGCCTCACTCTGGCTAGATTAAAGTTGTAACCTGTATATAATACTCACCAATTAGCCGTAGTAGCACAATGTAGACGTTAGTAAATAAGTAACTATATATGATTACATGGTTAAACATTAAATATTTTAGACTCTAAAGTCCTTTATTGAAACACATTGAACACGTTTTAACGTGAAATTCCAGGAATTTGGCTATTCCCGTTGTGTCAGATTCAGCCTAGTGAAATTTTCCATATAATGAATTTGAACTTGATTTGATATAATGAAAAATCTATAATCGGAAGGGCAATTCCATGCAAGGAAGGTAATGTTTGCAATTATTAAGATAAGTAACTTTCTTTCTCATGAAAATCTGAGTTTATTTTGAAGTAGAAGCTGATTTCAAGCTCTCAAAATGAAAGATAATACTCATCTCAACCCAATCAATAATGAGAAGAAAAACTGGAGTGGTCTATCGGTGGCAAAAATAGACCCCTGTATTTAGGCTTAAAAAAAAAATACAAGTAGAACTTTTTCTGCCCTAAGTTTTTCAAATGTGGGCTTGCTCATTCACAAAAGACATTAACATAAAAAAAATAAATAAAAGTATTCTTTTTGAAAGCCCTAATAAAGAAATGCCTTTAATCATTTCCAAAACATTCAATATTGTTGATTTATTTTTTTTTTAAATTTGGTTAATGTTATATTTATATTCAGGCACTCTTCTCTCCTTTTAGAGTGGGGGGGGGGATAATAATGAATACTTTATCTAAATAGCGGACGGATCTCAAACTGAAAATGAAACAGGAGCTGCCGTAATTGTAAACAATCTGACTTACGATATTAAACTTCTGGACGAGACTAGCATCTACACTACAGAAGTACATGCATTTTGCTTGCACTACCAAACATTCACACAAAGTTCTGCACTGATTCACTAAGTTCTTTGCTATCCCTGAAGGAAATGTATAGCACACGTCCATTAATAACACAATTCTTCACACATAGTCACAGACTAAAACATCATTAAGCTTTGAAGCCATGCCACAGAGTACACTAGTAGACAAAGATTCAGAGCACCAAAAAGAAAAAAAACTTGCGACATCATCACTGATTGTACATGTCGTTTTTAATGCAACCGAGAGTAACATACTCCATACCTTGATAGAAACCTGGCATAACTCATTTAACTAGTTGGGGGAAGTTAAATGCATAGCCGAAGCATGGCCAAGTGAACGGTTGACATGAAGAGACGATGTTATTTTAGCACGACTAAAAATTGTACTCACACTAGTGACACACTTTTACTACTGACTAAGAGTAGTCCATACATTCATATAATACTACAACGTCTAAGACTATTCACCTTTATTCAAAAATATAGTTTTTTTAATTGTTACGTTTTATTTGGATTTATAATTAAAAATTATTGACATCATTATTATTGATATTTTTGAACGCTCTTAGTTGGAGTTGTTGAACCAACTCATTACTTTAATTAGTATGTACAAAGTATTTTAAATTATTGAATTTCCCTTTTTAATCAAATTTATTGCATTCTTTTTTAAAAATATTCGTATTTGAACAACTGTTTATACTTTTTTGCGCGCAGTCAAAATTGCAAAAAATACAGTATTACTTTTTATTCTTAGTTCTACTTTTTTCCCCTAAAGTTATTGTTCAATTTGTTTTCTTGAGGAAAATGGCAATCAGAATGGATGGAAGTAAAGAACCACCTCCGCAGTATCAAAAGTACTATTAAGGAGTGACCATCGAGCCATAGGAGTACTAGACGGGAGGAAGTAGTTCTTGCCAGACTCAGGATCGGCCACACATACCTGACACATAGACACTTAATGACAAGGACCGATAACCCTATATGCAAATACTGCAACAAACACCTTACGACAAAACACATACTGACAGATTGCACCAACGAGAAAACCTTCTCATACTCCACGATATGACAGAACTATTAACTGACAACAGCCCATATATTCCACAAATACTAACATATCTAAAACACATCAATATTTACAAAAATATATAATAAAAAATAGAATAGGTCTACAGCATGCCTGGAAAGATTTAAAAGGGTTAACATTTATTATATTCTTTGGACAAAGCACGGATATGAGAAAGAATCAGATGTTAAAGAAATATTTTCCATAATATAAAAGTACTAAAAAAGGTAAGCACATGAAGGAATAAATATATCATCCTAATAATGCCAATCACCATCTCTATGTGGTACAAAACTAAATAAATAAAATTAAAAAAAAAAAAATAATAATATAAATGTACTAGTATATAGGAATAACATAATTTTTTTATCAAAACCATTTTAAATTGTTTTCTTTATTACTAGTCTAATGTTTATTTATGTTTGTTTATCTAATGTTTATTTATGTTTGTTTATGTCTTATGTTTATTAATTGTCTTTATTACTAGTATTTAATGATTATTTGTTGTATTTAATTTTTTATTTGTTGTTTCAGTTTTTGTTATTTTTCTATAATTTTGTTTTTCATTTTACATTGTAAAACTTTGAGCCAAATCGCCAAGATGCCGGGTGCTCCTGTATAAATAAATAAAATAAAAATAAATAAAGATTTCTTGTATATTTTGTTGTTATTGTTGTTTTTCGTTATTGATGACGTGGCGTCTGTTATTTTTGTAGATGTATTTCTATTCATCATTGTTGTTAATGTTTTTTTGTATTTTCGTCATTGTTGGTGTGTTTTGTTTGTTATTGTTGGTAGTTACGTTTATTTTTATTTTTTCCTATCGTTAATATTCCTTGTTAGTGTTGCTAATCTATTTTCTTTCTATTATTTGAGCAATATCACCTCGTAGTGAATGCTCCAAATGAATAAATACCATGCGCTTTACAGCAAGGATCCTCCAATTCTCACAAACCCCAGTCTTTCGAACATTTGGCATTTCCATACATAACATACATGCATAATTCTCCATTTTATTTATCTTAATTCCACTATTGAATGCGAACCTATAGAGAAACGTCCTCCTTATCACCGGAATATATATGTATATTGAAATAAGTGTATATTATTTTCTCCTGTATTATTGGAGTTAATTTAAGAAAATATTCAGTATTTAATAACGGGGACGTTTTCTGACAACTGTTCCAGGAATTATTTTCCATTCAAGCAATATACTAAGCCCATTTAATTGCTGAAACTTCACTAAGAAGATTCAAGTAAATTCCCTTATTATAGTTAGCTTTGTCTAACTCATTATAAAGTGCAAAAAAGAAGCTATACGGTATATTATTTATCATTTTTAAATATAAACTTGAAATTAAAATATGACTAAATATTTATATAATATTATATTTATACAATAAATCAATATATTTCTTTTAATTAAATACATAATTATACTCATTTCTGTGAGAATAATTCTTAAGATCTTATAAATAGAAAAATATTTACTTACCTCCAGTCAATGCACTTATGAATAATTGAGACGTTCTCAACAGGTCACAACTCTCATCTAAGCCAAGTGGGGTTAAGGATTTTATTTATTATATTCTTCCCTAAATAAATTCCTAATGCCCAGTTGGGAAATGACCCCACTACTCTAGTTTGCCAAGTTACTAGAATAACATAAGTAATCTACTATCATGTGTGAAATATTAGGTTAATTTATAATATTTGTTTATCGATTCGAGAATACATAACGTCCTTCATAATCCTCATATATAACGTCGAAAAGGCAATTATTCATTATCAGGAGTAAAACTCCTTAACACTGAGCCAGAATGTATTAAATCTACTAAAAAATATTCGTTGTTTGAAAAGTATTTTTAGAACTTCTTGTCTCAAGGATGCTTTTATACCCAAGATAAATATTATAAAAAAATGTTCAGTTATTAAATAAAAGTACACGATATTTGTTCAAAAAATCAGTCAAAAGTAATTTATTGTTTGTTTATGCCGGGGACATGTTTTCATCATTTTTTAAGCTTGTAAACTAAAAATTATGTTATATATTTATACTAGTACTAGCGGACCCGACAGACGTTGTCCTGCATGATATTTCTAGCTATTAGGATATTAAATTTCATAGTATTATGTTTAAAAAAAAATCTACTTTTAATAATACAAAAAACAACTTTTGTTATGTGCACGATTGCCAAAAAACAAATAGGAAATGAAATATTGCGAATTTTTATTCAGGCCTCCCTTACAAACCCCACTTCCGTTCGTAGCTAAAAAAATTAATATAGCTTATAATCACGCGAGAATTCATATAGCGTTTTGTTAAGTTCGATTCAATCGTTAGTGCCCAATAAAATTGTTGGCTCCCACTTTAATTTTTTATTGTATATATCGTTTATACTTTGTTATACGACAGTAGTGAATATAACAAAAGTTACTCTAAATAACAAAATAAACAACTTTTACCCTGTGTATATTTGCCGAAAAACCAGTAGGAAACAAAATATCGCTATTTTTAATTTTAGGCCTTCCTTACAACCCCCTCCCCTCCCTCCTGCTCCATCTGCCGGGCTGATTTGTGAATCTAAACCATCCAGGGCATTACCCAAACGCATACAAAAAAATTCATTCAAATCGGTCCAGACGATTAGAAGGAGTTCAGTGGCATACACACGTACAGTAGAATTATATATATAAAGATTAATATTGTTAACTAGATTAATTTATTATATATAATTATTAAATTCATAGATTTTATAAAATGTATTTAAGGAATTTGAGCTAATTTTACAACGAATTCATTATATAAGTATAAGTGCTACTCAATAATATGTAAAGAAATGAAATGATATAGTATGAGGTCATGGTATATAGTACACAAATCCAAAGATCTCTCATGACTTACACGACTTACTTACTGGAGGTAGCCCACACATTCCCATAATACTACAACATTTACATGATATTAACATATACTCACAAATTTAGAATTGTTACATTTTAAAATCCTTTTTAATCCTTCTTAAATTAAATATTTTAAATTCCAGCTAAACCGTTTTACTGTATGTTTATGTGTGTGTATGTGGGCGTGTGTGTGTGCATTTGCGTGTGTGTGTGTGTGTGTGTGTGTGTGTGTGCGTGCGTGTGAGTGTGTGCCTGCACGCGTGTGTGTGCGTGTGCATGCGAGCGTGAGTGTGTATGCATGTTTGTATGTGTGATAAAGAAAGTGAGAGCATATGATTGTAAATATTTTAGGTGTTAGAAATCTTCATTTTATTTACATACTAATTTATATTTATTTGATTTTAGTTTAGTTTTTATCCATTGAAATTATATAATTGTTTACATAATTTTATTAGTCTTTACAGTTTTTGTTTTTGAACTTAATGTTTTGTTTTTTTTTATTTATTTTATTTGTTATTTTGTGTTTATTGTTGTTTTTCGTTGTTTTGTTATTTGATTGCGTTCTATTATTTTTTTATTTTCATTTTGTATTTTGTTTATATAAATTGTTTTTGTTGTGTTTTTTTATGAGCAATATCGCCTCGCTGCGAACGCTCCAAAATAAATAAATAAATATTATATTATGTTAACATTTAATGGAAATAAATACATTTCGTTTTAACCTCAAGTCAGAAAAACAGACCTCGGTCTTATTGATTGCAAAATACAAATATAATATTTTATACTGTATTTTAAAGATGTAAACACCCACACACATGCCCACACAAACTAATTTAAGGAGTAATAACCCAGTAGTTTCTCGCCAAAAACAAAACAATTAACCTAACCTAAAGATGTAAACAAAAACAATAATGTATATCTTATTTTTTCAGTAAAGCAGCAATGCTTCTCATCAGCCTTATCCTGCTCTTCTTGCGGTGCACTGAGTCACTGGGCTGCCCGGAAGCATGCGACTGCAGGCCGGATATCCAAGGAAGAAACCAGATGTCCTGCCTTAGAGGAGGCATGGATGGTTCCATTCCAATCAGGGATATAGATCCGAGCATAGAGGTAAACATATAACATATATAACTATGATAAAAAAAATGTTAACAATAGTAAATAGTCAGCAGTAAAAATCAAAGTATTAAGGCATGCATTATAGTCTAATAAGGACAAATATTTCTTGTATTTGAATAGAATTATTAATGGAAAATATAATTTAGACACCAAAAGACTTCCTGGAACACCTGCTAATGAAGTAGCCAAATGAATCGGTGCATTACAAGATATTACAGCGATCCTAAATGTGTAATTATTATATTCTAATACCAGCCGTTTATGAGTTGTGCGAGATAAGAACGATTGTTAAGGCGTCCCTCCAAAACTAGTCAAGATGGCTTCAAGATGGAAAAAATTGATGATTCCTGAACAGATATTTTTCTGAATAAAATATTTTTTTTACGTCATAAAAGGAAGTATAATTTCTATATTTTGAAATCTTTATATATATAATAATACTGTACGTGTGTATGTCACTGAACTCCTCCTAAAAGCCTGGACCGATTTGAATGAGTTTTTTGTATGCGTTTGGGTAACGCCCTGGATGGTTTAGATTCACAAATCAGCCCGGCAGATGGAGCAGGAGGGGAGGGGGGTGGTTGTAAGGAAGGCCTAAAATTAAAAATAGCAATATTTCGTATCCTACTGGGTTTTCGGCAATATGCACAGGATAAAAGTTGTTTATTTTGTTATTTAGAGTAACTTTTGTCATATTCACTTTTTTCGTATAGCAAAGTATAAACGAGATGTTTATAAAGTATAAACACTAAAAAATTAAAGTGGGAGCCAACAATATTATTGTGCACGAACTTAACAAAACTCTATGTGTAAACTAGCATTAATTCTTCAATGATTATAAGCTATATTAATTCTTTTTTAGGTTCGAACGGGAGTGAGGGTTATAAGGGAGGCCTGAATAAAAAAAATCGTGAAATTTCATTTTTAGGCAAACGTGCACATAACAAACGTTGTTTTTTGTGTTATTAAAAGTAGCTTTTGTTTTATACATTTTTTCGTATAACAATTAAGCAAATAATTTGCATAGAAATATTGACATCCTCAACAATTCTTTCCAATGTGAAAAATTGATGTTATTTCAAAATAAAGAATAATGAAATCATTATATTATTTGTTTTTCATTTCATACTTTCTTTAATATCCTAATCGCTTGAAATATCACGCAGGACAACGTCTGTCGGGTCCGCTAGTATTTATATAAATGTGTAATTTATTAAAATCTACTTTATGCTAAATAATCGGCCTGGTCAACAGGATATCACTCTTTTCTTGTCATGCTATTCCTATTACCCAAATGGGAATTAAACCCGTGAGCCATAATTATATAAAGATGAATTTTAAAAATAACCAAAAAAATTGCTTTTAAATAAATAATCCTGTAATAGTAAACATCTACATGCTGTGGTCGCTTTTATTTATACATCAGCATATTTCTCACATGTTGGAATGATACACTGGTTATCTCATCTCACAATCTTTTTCCTACGAGTATAAGATGGAGTTGTTAGTTGTTTCAGAACGTAATCTTAAATTATGACGGCACGCCTAAAATAATTGCATATATCTGACACAGTAAATGTTCAAGGAAAACAATACTTGGAGTTAAAGCTACAAATGCAGTGGTGATGGTACAAATTGCAGCTTATTGTTAATATGACTTGAATAGGTGTGGGGCCTGAAAATTAAACAATGTAAATATCTCGGTTACTACTCAAGATAAAGAAAGTCCGTCACGCAGGGGCTGCGTGAACTAAGCAGATTTCCCCCGTGAAATAGATAAATCTACATACTGGTAACACAACACCACCGTGAATAAATACAAACGGAAGTAAAAAATGTTTCATCCAATTTCAATAACCTGCCGAGAGGAAGCGTTAAGTTAGAAATGAAAACAAACGGGTCTGCCCGCCTCACACCGGAAAGAAAAACAATTACTGAAATATATATAATAACATCAGAACAACAGAATATAACATATTAATTTTATTGAGAACTATTTACTATAACTAGTACTGTAATTAATAATGAGTCAGAATAATTGTTATCTCAATCAATCAAATTTTAGTAGTCCAAAACCTTAGGACGGGGGGGGGGATGTCACCAGGACATATTTCCATATACCTCGTATAATAAAGGTCTCTTCAATACAATTTTTGGTATTTAAACTTTGAATGAAGTGATTTATAATGTAGCAGAGAATTGTTTATATAAAATGAGTAGAAGTGGTGGTTTGCTGAAAACTGAAAAATGCAAATATCTCGGTTAATATTCGAGATATTGAATAAATGTATATGACAATATTTATAGCACATTTAATTTGCAATAAGATAAATCCTCCCCTCTAAACCCCCCCTTCCCCCTTGCCCGATTTCAACCGTTAACGAACTTGATCTTCTTTTTACATAAAACAACTAAATATCGAGTTTGGTAACGATTTAACAATAATTGCTACGGCTATAGCGTTAACAGACAAATATATATATATATACAGTTTTCACCTTATTTTCATCATCTCCTGGGTAGGATCTAAGGACATTAGAAGAAAAATTCCAAAAATCATGTCATGAGTACGACCTCAATAGCTGATTTCCCTTTAGGAAAATCTGCTAAAAAAACGTGTACAACGACATTTAAAGGATATTATATTTGGAATAAGGTCGGTTCTATTTAACTTTTCAATTCCCTCCTCAAAATCCATCCCATTCGTCCGATTTCAGCTATTACAAACTTGATTTTCAGATTTACATAAAATGTCTAATTTGGTAACGATGAAACAAATTGCGAGCACGAGCTCGATTAGAGAATATATGTGCAGTTTTTAACTGGCCTCGTTTTTGTCATCTTTTTAAGATAGGTATTTGACGATATTCAATCTCATGAGCTCAATCTCAATAGGGGAAATCTGCAGAAATTGTGTTCTCAAACATTAATTAGGGCGAGAAATACCCAAATCCCAACTACAATGACCATAGAGAAAGGAAAATAAAGTGAGAGAGAGAGGGAGAGGCATAGAACGAGGGGAAAAAACTTTTATTATTCTGAGATGAATACTTAAGAATAAATAGTGGTCTGTCAGACCTCGTAGCCGAGAATATCTCTTGGCCCACTCGTTCCAGCTGTGTATTAGCTAGATTCTTCACTCTGTCGGATTTGTGGAGTGATGAGCAGGCGGAGGAATTATTCTGACTCCAACTCTTTGTTTGACTTATTATTTTTTACAGCTTTATTTTACCTCTCCAGACTGGCTTTTCCCTATCATAAGAGTCTGGCATTTTTGTGTTCTGTTATTTTAATTATTAATTTAATATTATAAATGTATACTTTATCAAATCTTGTATACAGTAAGTACATTGTATCCAAAGGCGCGCGTCGAGAGTTCTGGGTGGGTCTCTCTTGAGGCATAAACTTAGACTTCTATTCCAAGTCAATACTGAGCAAACTGAGGGTCCGTTGGTTTACTACGGTTAATGAATACTATGGATAATGGTTGAAATGGGGCTCGTAGTGGATTTTTAGGGGGGAATAATTGAAAATTCGGAGTATCTCCTTACTATGAGTTGGACCGAAAACAAATTTATATAATCAATGTTGTTGGGATTTTTATTTTCTACAATTGAAGAAGAAAAAAGAAAATTTATTTTGGTCCAATTCACGGATATTATACACAAAATGTTACAAAATTATAATAATGTGGTACAGCCTTCGATGCCATTTTTCAATTTTTGAGGTGCTGGATGGTGAAGGAATAATTTACGTCAGGTAAGAAAAAAAGGCCTCGTTCCTTCACAGTTGTCTATTCGTTGCGATATAGCGCTTTCAGAGCATACGCCCCATCATCAGTTCCCTCTTCACAAAGATGTTACTGGAACCAAGGATCACTGTGACTTCTGTGACTTTTCAGTCGTTGTACATAAATCATAATGGGTTGCTCCATTTGACATGAGTAAAGGTGAACTGAAATAGGAGCAACCTCCAATTCCCTGAGGATTTGGCTGTTCCTAACAAACCAGGGAGCGTTCACCGCTATCCGAAGTACTTTGCTCTGGAAGGGCTAGAGATCTTTCTGTGTGTGTTGCTGATGACCAACCTACTGGACATGCGTATGTTAATTGATGTTAAATACATATTTTTTAAATCTCAAACTTTGAGTGAGTTATATATATGTATTCTTATATTTCGCCTCAGTAGACCCCCACTTATCGTCTAATTTTAACTTTAAGTAACCTAGTATATTTAAAATTCGTTTTGCATAAGCTTCTTACTACTTGAGAAATTCGGAATGGATAGTGAGATGAGGTGAATAGTATGTCAAACAAGCTCGTGGGAAATCTGCTAAGTGCACGCAGCCCCTGCGTTACGGACTGTTCAATAAACGTGTTCTAATAATAAAGCTTGGCTATTTTCAACACTTATTTAAAAAATATTTATCGCCTTTCCCTGTGAGAGTCTATATAAAGCTATGTATACATATTAACTAACTGTCAATAAAAAATAATTTGATTAAATTATACATATAATTTAAATTAAATTATACATATATTTAAAATAATTATACATTTAATTTAAATTAAATTATAGATATAATTTAAATTAAATTATGCATATATTTAAAATAATTATACATATAATTTGATTAAATTATACATATAATGTGATTAAATTAAACATATAATTTAAATTAAATTATACATATATTTAAAATAATTATACATATAATTTCAACTAAATTGTACATATAATTTAAATTAAATTGTACATATAATTTAAATAAATTTATAAATATGATTTAAATTAAATAGTACATGTGCATAAATTATGACAAAAGTTGAGAACAGGTTACTTAGTTAATAACGGACAGTCATTATATTTATACAAAATGAAATAAGAAAATTGAACAATTTGCTTCATATTTCTACACTAATAAAAAACTTTTCTTAAGATTCTATCAAATTGGGGTGTTGTTTCAATTTTGTACATTCACATAATATTCATCGCACTGCATAGAACATAAAAAGTACTGAATTGTACGGAATAGTGAAATATGTAATCCATGAGAATTTCCTGTTAGTCACGAACTGCTGTTACTGTCGAAAAAGACAAAGTTTATTTCCAATGGTATCTGAAACTAAAGTTGGGAAGGAGAAAGAATGAAAGTTAAAAGATACTACTGTCCAAGGAATAATTAAAATCCTGAAATTAATTATGAGTATGGATATATACTGGATAAATTATGTTTTTTCAATGACATTATAGCTTGTTTGCAGGTTGCTTCGAAACGAAGGTTGTTGAACTGAATTTTGTTAAAAATAGAAGACATTTAAGGACGTCGAAACCAGCCAATGAAACCAGCAACCTATTTCTTAATGGATGACCATCACTAATTTTAAATTAAAATAATATGTTTCCTTTAATGTGATATTTTGTAGAAGAACAAAGTGTTTCCAAATTAGGTATAGGATTACGAAGGTAATTTCATTTAGCAATTCTGACCCTATTACCGGGATATTGAATTCCAACTAGAACTGAGCACCTCTCTAAAACTAGACTACCTATTTCCTAGCAAACAAGTGGTGTTAACTAGAATTGAAGTTCTCCAACAATTATAGGTAATGCTTTTCTATCGGATAATAGTGTAGACATTTTATATGGTGAGCAGATGTTGCTGGGTCTGGGGTTAGTCGCTTTGCGGTCTCCCTGTTGGCATTGGTTTAATGAATTCTAAAAATTATGTGTATTAATTAGAGAACTCAAGCCAGAGAATTAACTCGCCTCGGCTCGGTGTTAGTTAATCGACCTCTTCCATTATAAAATTCATTTTCTCTGCGGTTTGTAGGGGAAATTGTACAGATATATATACTTTCATTCTTCCAAAAGTTTCATTATTTTAAGCAGCGGTTAACTCACTTCATGAGAGTCTCACAATGACAGTACCAGTTGTCTTGGCGTTATGAAATACGAACCCCCTGGTTTTCGTCGGGTTTTAGTAGTTTTCCCTTAAGAGAAATCAGCCGATAGTTTAGTTGCCTTTTGTATTAGAATTTCTCTTGATGAGGCGTCATATGGACTCGAAACTAGTAGAGAAATAAAAATGATTTTCATAATCATTTGAGATATTCATTTTTGTTGACCATCTCCCATAAACTAATTAGATTTAGAATATAATGTTGTTACTTATTAAGGTCCATATTGTTCTACTAAGGCAAATTGGGATGGGTTATATACAGTTTACCACCCTTTTCTAGCTAGGAAGGGACTAAGGATTTTATTTAATAAGTTCGTTCCCAAATAAATTGGCATTATAACGTAATCTGTGTATTATTTCAGAATGTGGAAAAATTATATAATTTAGCCCCCACATAATAGATTTTTTTTTGGATGATTAATAGCATGAATAGAAAAGATTATTATCTCCAATCGTAATCTCTAATATTGGCTGGCGAGTTCAATGTCAAAATGTTTTTAATATTCAACTACCTTTGTTGACTTTTACATTTATTTATTTATTTATTCATATACATTACATGTTTTTGAAAGTATAAATGTTGTGTCACAGAGCACTGATGATGGGACGGTTCGCCCCGAAAGTACTTTGCCTGTAATAAAGAAGTATTAAGAGTGCAGGTGTTTGACCTTTTTGATCCTTCCATTGATTATCTATTTACTTTACCTTGCTGAAAGTTGTCTGAAGGCAAGCGTTAGTCGGCTTAATATAAAAAAATCCGTCACACAGAGGCTGCGTAAACTAAGCAGATTTCCCATGTGAAGTTTTACAGTAGAGAAATCTGCATAGTGGTAACACAATACCACCCTGATTAAATACAAACGGTAAAGAGAAATCTCTCAGTTAATTAAAATAAATTCCCAACTGAAACGGCTTCTGAATTGTAAGAATAATTTATATTTTAATAACTAAAATTTTAGTAGTCCAAGAACTAAAGAAGGGAGGGGGACGGATGAACAGAAAACGTATTTGCATAAATCTCACAAAGTAACGAAGGTAAGGTAAGGTTAGAAGGAGCTTCCACCTGAGCCGAGTAGTTACGGAAACGGCCGACCTAATCCGAACTATACCCGACCACAGACTTCATAAAAATGCAAATATCTCGGTTAATATTCAAGATAGAGAATAAATGTATATAACAATATTTATAGCAAATGTAATTTGCAATAAGATTGGCTCTATACAATGTTTTGATCCAATGCATAATAACGGAGATATTTTTAATTTTCGAAAATCCCCCCTCTAAACCCCCCCCCTACCTCTAGTCTGACTTGATCTGTCTTTTAACATAAAACGGTTAAATATCTAGTTTCGTAACTATCAAACAAAAATTGCGACCGCTAGAGCGTTAACAGACATATATATATATATATATATATATATATATATATATATATATATATATATATATATATAATTTTGAACGGACCTCATTTTCGTCATCTCCTGGGTAGGATTGATGGACATTTGAAGAATTTTTTCGAAATTCGCGTTATGAGTACGACCTCAATAGCTGATTCCCTTAAGGGAAATCTCCTAACAAATCTTTGGCTCAATAACCCATGAAAGCCCAAGTAGTCATTTTAGCAGAATTGTAGAAGTACTACAGATTAGAGATGGTATCTCTTTTCTTCAAGTAAGTGCTCGTTTTCCACACGATGCTGAGTAGGCACTGAGAGAACGAATGTAACCCCAAAATACAGACTCCAGGACAGCACAGGCCTCAGAGCAGGTGAGAGCACAACTAAATAATATTTAGTTGTGCTATCCTAACTTGGAACCACTTGGATAGAACTCCAGTGATTTACCACTGTCGGCCCCATTCCAAATATAAATTATTCATATTTTAGTAGATTAGTTTAGTAACTAATTGAATATGAAACTCCAATTTGGTATGCAATAATATTTATTTTTTAGATTATAACTTAAACTGGTTATGGCAAGAACTTAAGACTCCTTTTTGAAGTCAACATTTCTAAAAGTAATGGCAGCTGTATAAAACATCTTAATAACCTAGGCTTCTTGAATAATTCTTAGAATACAAAACTTTTCCATAGTATAAGATATGCTTTATATATTCATAGAGTAACTTTTCTGAACTAGTAAAAGTACTGTAAACTATTTTTATAAAATAGCAAAAAACGTAAAGAAACTAATCAGAACTTCACAAACTTTCCTACGTTAGCAATTCCGGATGAAAGTCTACTATTCCAAATATAAATTAAAAATTCCTTCACACTTTAATCCTCTTAAACGCTACTAGTTTAATTACCCTATCAGAATGACGAAGTCTAGCATATTAGAAAACGTTTGTAACGCAGGTGTTGCTTAAACCTAGCAAATTCCCCACTAGCTGGAATTGCACCCTGATGATCTCATCCCAAATTTGATTTTCTGTTTCTCGAGTAAAAAGAATCTTAATTAAACTCGACTTCAAATATAAATTGGACATAAGATGGCTTGAGTGATGCAATTGCAGGAATATGAAATCCCATGATTAGTGGGGTTAACTAAAGTCTAAAAACAAAAATTAAAAATAATTGGCTTAACACTCAAATTATAAAACAACAATGACTAAAACAATAGTTGAAGGGCAATAATTAACAAGATCGATTATTAGTTATTTGTTGATCCAAATCAAAAAAGTCCGTCACGCAGGGGCTGCGTAAACTAAGCAGATTTCGCACGTGAAGCGATACAATAGAGAAATCTCTATACGAGAGCCGAACAGTTAGGGCCGAACTAGCTTTTGGCCTGAAACGTTCATTATCGGCCCACATTTAATAAAAATGCAAATATCTCGGTTAATATTGAAGATAGAGAATAAATGTATAAACAATCTTTATAGTAAATTTAATTTGCAATAAGATTGGTTCTATACAATGTTTTGATCTGACGTATGGTAACGGAGATATTTCGTATTTTCAAAAAACCTCCCCTCTAAACCCCCCCTCCCACTGGTCCGATTTCAGCTGTTGACGAACTTGATCTTTCATTTTACATAAAACGACTAAATATCGAGTTTGGTAACGATTAAATAATAATTGCGACCGCTAGAGCGGTAACAGACAAGTATATATATATATATATACAGTTTTGAACGGACCTCATTTTCGTCATCTCCTGAGTAGGATCGATGGACATTTGAAGAAAAATTTCGAAACTCGCATCATGAGTACAACCTCAATAGCTGATTTCCCTTAAGGGATAATAACAGAGATATTTAGATTCATTTAATTTTAATTCCCTCTTAACCATTTTTTTCCTGTTAACAAATTTTATTACTAGAATCATATGAAGCATTTAGATGAAGATTAAAGTATTGAACAACTGAATATTGAGGTCATTAGAAAATATTTGATTACATCTAATTACTATTAGGTTTGGGGGATACCTACAGCCAGAAAATTAAAAAAGTCCATCACGCAGGGGCTGCGTAAACTAAGCAGATTTCCCACGTGAATTTTAATAATAGATAAACCTACATACTGCTAACACAACACCACATTGAATATTAGGTGAATAAATACAAACGATAATATGAAACCTCCCGACGGACCTCATCTGACATGTGAAAAAACAGTTCTGCCAACTTCTTACTGGAAAGAAAAACAATTACTGTAATATATCTGAAAATAACGTATTAATTTGATTGAAAACTATTTTCTATATCTAGTACTGTAATTTATGATGAATCAGAATACTTTTTATCTCAATCAATCAAATTTAAGCAGTCCAAAAATTAAAGAAGGGGGGGGTCACCAGACCAGATTTTCGTATATCTTGTATAATAAATGTCTCTTGAAAACGTAATTTGGTATTAAAGCTTTGAATGATGTGTTTTATTACATTACCGAGTATTGTTTATATAAAATGAGTAGAAGTGGGGGTTTGCTGATGGCTGAAAACTAAAAAATGGAAATTCCTCGGTTAATATTCAAGATAGAGATTAAATGTATATACCAACATTTAGTAGTTTTTTACCACAAGATTGGTTCAATACATTTTTTCGATCAGAAGTATAGTAACGGAGATATTTTGAATTTTCAAAATTCTCCCCCTTTAAACCCCCCCTCCCCCTTATCCGATTTCAGCCATTAACGATATTGGTCTTTCGTTTTACATAAAACGACTAAATATAGAGTTTGGTAACGATCAAACAAAAAGTGTGACCGCTAGAGCGGTAACGGACAAATAGATATACAATTTTGAACGGACCTCATTTTCGTCATCTACTGGGTAGGATCTATGGATATTTGAAGACAAATTTCGTAAATTGCGTCATGTGTACGACCTCAATAGTTGATTTCCATTAAGGGAAATCTGCTAAAAATGCAATTATCTTGTTTAATTTATTGTTAGGGAATAAATTTATAAAAAAAAATACAATCTACAAGGAGATAGGTTATGCACAATTTTCCGAAACGATTCGTAATACCGTGCATATGGAATAAACACTCCAAATGGACCAATGATCAAGTTCAATATTTCTTTTTAAATTAATATTTTATAACTTCCGCTTTACGCTATGAAAATCGAAACCTAGTTACCTATCTCTCCCAGGGTGGGAAAACAAGTTTCTTATATAATTTCAACTTCGTGAATCGAACAACGACCAACGATTTAACTTAATAGAGTTTAAGAAAAAAATAGAATATTTTAGGGCCCCACTGTCACACGACTGTAACTTAACGATTGTCTAAACATTCAGTAAACATTTACAAATGTTCCAAGTTATATGATGGAGGAGAGGGGACTAAACATTCAACATTGTTAATGATTAGCAAGTATTAAATGAAGGGATCCGTAATATATTCAACCTTGTATCAAAAGAATGGAAGAGAACAATCTATACTCCTAGAGACATCCGGCTATCTTGTCTTCAATAAACTTATGCATTCCAATATTGTAGACTTGTTTTAGTATTCTTGATATATACTGCATGCGATCAACCAACAGTTCCGTTATGTCGTCTGGAATATCAAGGAAGTTTCTTCCTCTGCACTCAGCCAATGTTTTATGTTAAACTCATTGTTACACATTTCACATTTTGATTTATCACCTTCAGACATTAGGTTTCCATCTGTAAGTCAGGACTGGGCAATCTTGAAGGGTCAAAGCCCTACCTTCTTCTCTTCTGTCATAATAGCTAGATGCTCATGTTGCTATTGCCTTTTGTGTGACGGACTTTTGTACTATCCTACATGTACTTCCTGTAACTCAGCACTGAGGATTAAAAATTCCCTACCGACAGCAGACTACGGGAATATCTGAACTAGCGGAACGGCTTCCACGATTTAATAACAGAAGTTATCACACATATTAATGCTCTCTTGAGTTCTGATTGACCAGTATTTATATCGGGAAAATGTTAAATCAAGATGTTTAGGCGTTCGATTAAAATTTAGAATTCATAATTATTTACTGTCAATATTTATAGCTTATCCACAAAAACAGCCATACTCTAATCACCATTGGCGGTCAGAGTCAAGGAGCATTCCTTGGCCTGATGAATTTATTCTCAAGCCTATTTAAAAATTTTAAAATTATATTGTAGTAAGATAAAAACTTTTGAGTTCAAAAATAATCAATAAGAAGCCATAATTATAATAAATATAAATATATTATAAATATTTTATATATATATATATATATATATATATGTCTGTTAACGCTCTAGCGGTCGCAAGTTTTGTTTGATCGTTACCATACTCGAAATTTAAACGTTTTATGTAAAAAGACCGAATAAGTTCGATAATGGCTGAAATCGGACCAGTGGGAAGGGGGATTTTCGAGAATTTGAAATATCTCCGTTACCATATGCCGAATCAAAAATTAATCAATATTATTGCAAATTAAATATACTATAAATAGGATTAGTGACCCTGTTGTAATGGATAGAGATTTTTTTGATGTTGTTGTTTTTCATTTGTATCTCTGAAGGTGGAAACAATAGTCTTCGAAAGCGCTTAGCGCTGAAATAAAAACTTGTTAAGAATTGGAAGTATTTTTCTCTTTGCATTTTTTTCACTTGATGTTGACGGTGCTATTGTGTTACCAGTATGTATATTTATCTATTGTCAAACATCACGAGGGAAATCTGCCTAGTTTACGCAGCCCCTGCGTGACGGACCTTTTTAAATTTATTTAGAGGAAACAGAAAAACAAAACAAACCAAAATGTAAATATGGAATTTTCATTATCCTTTTGCCATTATGGTACGCTTTGCTTTCCTTCAATTTTTAATTTAATTGGGCATTTGGTATTTTTGATTAACAAAAATATTTTAGACTGGTATTCTGTTCTTGGAGATAAAAACCATCTAAGTTAATAAAACTAGTAAAAATATAATTATATAATGTCACTATTTCCGAGAATGTTGTTACTTCATTTAAACAAAATATGCTATAGCTTTTCAGCATAATGTTATCTGTTATATTAATTCTTAGGAAACTCTAATATATTTCCAACTAGTTCACTTTATTCTTAGTAAAACCGCTTTTTTTAAACAATATTTTAGTCTGTGATGATATGACGAGCTGAAAAATATGATACATTAACGATTCTAAAAGTTTGTATTTTTATTAAGTTATTGGAGGGTCCCATCATGAACTTTGTTCATAAATAGTCTCAAAGTTTGCCTTTATTTTCTCAGAAATATGTCGTAGAAGGTGGAATGTATTATTAAATGGCAGTCACATAGGAATTTCGCAAGCTAAACAGATTTCCCGGAAAGATGTAACCCCATTTTCCAACATTCCATACTTTCAACATCGCTCAAATCCCACAGATAACAGTTAATAGCTTGAGCGATTACCAACTAAAACCCAAAAATCTGTCAAACAACCCCTATTCCCGGACTGACTTCAGCTATTAACAAATATGAACTTTAGTTATGAATGAAACGCTCCAGTACGGTATATATCATATTAACATTTTAGATCTGGGAGAGTAAAATATGAACTACTTAATGATGTCATAACACAAGGTATATGCATGTATTTCATCTAGTAAATATTCTAAATTGTCGACGAACAGCTTTATAAGACAAATATATATAGTTTTGAATGGAACTCATTTTCGTTGTATCGATGGACATTTAAAGACATTTTTCGAAAACGCGTCATAAGCACAACCCCAATAGCTGATTTCCCTAAACAAAAATCTGCTAAAAGCTCGTTTTGTCTATTTATCGTCCAACTTTTTTTCCCTCTACAAGAGAACTACCCTTCTTGATCAGAATGTATGAATCTCAAACGTTCATAATTTGGTCTGATGATGGTTTTGTAATTTTTTTTTTTAAAAATGTCTCTGTAATTACCCACGTAGAACCAACCATTCCGGCTGTTATTATGTCTGATTTAATTTTATGCCATCATTAATTAAATAAAATTAATGCATCTTTAGTAACTGATAGGAGTATTGATTTCAAGACTCCTTGTAATTGTCGGTGTAATAAGTGAGAGTACGAAGGAGTAATTGAGAAGTCCTACACACCCGAGATTGGATTTCTTGCCCGGTCATAAAACTCCAGAAGGAATTGCACCCATAGGATACGAACTAAATTCAAACTAGGGACAGAGCTTCGTTAACTCAGAATTATTCCATAGAAAATTACTTCACAAAGTTTATTAGAGATGATTTTCTAACAATGTGTATTTCACTTATATTATAATATAAATTCCCTATCTACATAGTAGGGCAGACCATATGGCTACATATTCACCCGTCAAAAGGAAGGGTGAGTTTTGTTTTGTGATAGCTCTTCAATTGCATCCATTGGTGATTAAAAGTCCGTCACGCAGGGGCTGCGTAAACTAAGCAGATTTCCCATGTGAAGTTTTACAATAGAGAAATCTGCCTAATAACAACTGTAGTAGTAAGAAACCTCTAAACCTATTCACGTGGGACGAATAGTTACGGAAACGGCCGCCAGAGCTTGAAGGATGAATGAAGGATTTTATTTAATAAGTTCGTCACTAAATGAATTCCTATTTCTCAGGTGGGAATCGAACTCGTCACTCTAGGTTTACCATGTTGTAAATAGTAACCTTTGGTTAAATTTTTATCAGTTACTTTTATTTAGTAGTCCATTTTCCATTATTTTTTTTTTGTTTTAGTACAAATTATTGCAAATTCGCCTAGTCGCGGGTGCTCCTAAATAAATAAATGATAGCTACAAACAAATAGGTTAGTATTTATTTTCGTTATTTAAATTCGCTTCCCTCCTTAGAGTATTTCGATCAAAAGTGGAGGTAGACAATTAATCGTCCCAGTAATTCTAGATATTGATTGATTTTAGAACCAGTTTAGCGGTTATTCAATTACTATAATCAACAGTTCAGTTATTTTAAAAACATATGTTAAATTAAATTAACCAGAGTGCTTGGTTACCATTCAAACTATGTGCATGTCGCGAGTGCCTCTTCCTTAAAACATTTAAAAAAAACATTGTGCCCACTTTAATAAACATTGTGAACGGGATTGAAATAGTTACTGTGGCCGCAGGACTCTGAACCACAGCCAGGACCTAAAAGAGTGAGTCACATTTTATAATTCACCATATCATACTTGGCGAGGTTATTACCATGTGATTATGTTTTTACTTTTATAAATATAAATATTTTCTTTCTTGTAATATTTGTTAAGTTCGTCTCTAAACATAATAACTTAACACCATCAACAAATCACATACTATCTACCGTCATCAATGGAGTATATAATTCACCATGTAACCCTTTTTATAGAAGCGCCTGTTATTATACCAGCCCCCCACCTAAAGATCATCTCAAATGTAAAAGGAATATGAAGAAAATAGGATTAGTCAGTCAATGGTGAATTTCAATCAATGATTACATGAAATTGTATAATAAAAAAAAAATGAAAATAATAAAATCCGGAGAAGTTTGTGAATGCTCTTAGGACTTTGTAAGCGACCTGCTGAAGCAGTTTAATGGAATTTTCACAATATAGCTATTATAGGGAGTTATACTTGAAGAAATTTAAAACCATAGATAGTGATTTCTATTCAGGGGAAAATCTTCTTTACACTGATGACATTGATAAACGAAATATATAAAATATTATTTACTTATTTCTCATAGAAGTCGGTACCTATGACAACGCAATAGTATATACATTTATCTTGTTTTATTAATCACCTTCAATAATTACGTATCCTACAAAGTCAATTTATAAGATACAGGGGAAAAAATAAGATGTTTAAATATTATAAGGTTAAGTTTAAATAGAATTTTAATTACTAAAGCTTGAAAACATTAAAAATATTTATGTAGTTATGTATTATGTTTGCATGTAGTTGAGTTATTTCATTAGCATGTGTATATTTCTGTTAACGTTATTGTACAAGTAACATTTATTAACACCAAATGGGCCAGACTCAGGCTAAAATATGTTTATATTCGCCAAAAAATTATATAACTGTCTATAATTTTTGTATAATATTGCTCAATTAACGGATCAGTAAAATAACCTAAGCTTTAAACGTAACTTTACTTTAGTTATGCAATTAAATATTTAAAAAACAATGATGCAGTTATGCCCTTACGGCTATACTTCTCTAGAATAGGAATAGAGTGAGAATTATATGAGTTAGCAAAGATGTTCTTAAACTTCTATAATGAGTGTTTAATAGACCGGTTTATATAATATAAAATAATGAAACTTGAGAAATAAAGGTTCATTATAATTTATGTGAAAATAAAAAAATTAACAATTGGAACGAGACTATAAGATAAAAAAAGAAAGAAATGATAATAAACAAATAAATAAAATAATTTTTTTCTCAAATATATAATAAAGATGAGTTAAATAAAGTTCGCTAAATTTGGTGTAGAGCAATATGTGAGCACAGTCAGAGAGACACCATTTTGCACACAATAAAAAAAGGTAATCGTCAGGTTAGTTGTATGTGCCAAGGTGTTGGTCTTTGGTAAACCTAGAGTCGTGTGTTTTTATCTGGGCAATAAGTATTTATTTAGTGACGTGCTCATTAAAAAAAATCCCTAATCTCACCCTGGCTAGAAAAGGGTGGTGACTTGTTGATAACCTGTCCCAACTATCCTTAGTAGTTCAAAATGGACGTTATACCAACTCTTTTGGAAGGTCCGGAGCGCCCTTGTGCCATAAAACGTAACATTTATGGCGATTAACTGAATGTAAGCGAAGAAGAAAAACCTATAATTTGGCCAAAATAAGATAAATATATCTCGCATTTCGATTGAAGGCAACTTCCCAGTTGAAAAAAATATACGAACCATCTCGGCCCAAATGACTTTATAGATGAAAAGGTTAAATCTAACAAATAAATACAAAAATACTGAGCTGCCCCTAAAATAATAGTATTATTTGGTAGGTTTCATTATTTGTGGGTGTCGTATTAGATACATATAGGTACGGTGGTGTATTTGAGTTTGGACCACGCGGGAGATTGGATTTCTTCCCCTGTCATAAACCTCCGCTGGGAATTACATCCATAGTGTATGAACTGTATTCTACCTGGGTTGAGGGAGAGTTAACACTATTTCAATTTATGGAGAACACCTTTTAAAGTGGATTGTAAATTAATTTGGAGTTTGAATCCGAATTGGAGAAAATCATTTATTTGAATATAATCACAAAGATAATTATTCAGGCGCTAATTGCTTTTTCGGGAGTGACATTTGCACAATGTAAAATGCAAATATCTCGGTTAATATTCAAGATAGAGAATAAATGTATATAACAATATTTATAATCCATTTAATAGGATCAGGAGGCTTATAATTGATTCAGCTTCATTAAAAAAAAACTTCATTAAATCTACATTCAATCCAAACGTAATTTGATTCCTAAAAACAATGGGACTGGATGGAATAATGTTCCAAACAGATATGCTATGAAAGAAAGTTTAGAATAAAATCTATAATATAATTTATTTTGAGGGGCTCAGGTTAGCTATGTGAGAGACTATGGTCTTAATCTCACATGGTAAACCTAGAGAGGCGAGTTCGATTTACGCCAGGGCAACTGGAATTTATTTAATGACGAACTCATTCGAAAATCTTCAGTCCTAGCCTGGTTAGAAAAGGGTGTTAACCTGCAGATAACCCGCCCAATTAGCCGTAGTAGCATAAAGAGGACTTAAATAAATAAAAGTTTGGAGTTAATTATAAAATAAAATGAGATTTAACTACATATAAATACTCAGGAATATCTTTTGATGCGGTCATTGCATTCAAACATCCTCATCATGAGTGTTGACAGATGCTGGCTTTGAAGGGTTGAAAATCCCAAGTGCTATAGAAGACATATTGTTGAGAAGTTTGCCTGTTGCCTTTATCAAATACAATATATATATATATATATATATATATATATATATATCTTTATATACATAATTCTACTGTAACTGAATGTCACTGAACTCCTAAACGGCTGGAGCGATTTGAATGAATTATTTTGCGCGTTTGAGTGGTGCCCTGGATGGTTTAGCCCAGCAGATGGAGCAGGAATGGGGGTCGTAAGGGAGGCCTAAAATTAAAATTATAAGATATTTTGTTTCCTATTGGTTCTTCGGCAAATATGCACAAATTAAAAGTTGTTTACGTTGTTATTAAGAGCAACTTTTGTTATATTCACTTTTGCGTATAACAATGTATAAAAGAGATTTACACTAAAAAAGTAACAAACAAATTTTACTCTTGGGAGCACACAATTTTATTGGGCACCAACGATTGAACCGAACTTAACAAAATTCTATATGTAAATTAGCATTTATTCTTCTTATTATAAGCTATATTAATTTTTTTAGGTTTGAACGGGAGTGGGGGTTTACTGAAGGCCGAAAACTAATATTTATTAGATATATGTCACTGAAATCCTTAACGTCTGGTCCGATTTGAATGAATTTGTTTTTATGCGTTAGGGTGGCGCTCTTAATGGATTAGATTCACAAATCACCCCGGCATATGGAACAGGAGTGGGTCGTAAAGGAGGCCTAAAATTAAAAATAACGATATTTCTTTTCCTATTGGTTTTTCGGCAAATATGCACAGATAAAAGTTGTTATTGGGAGTGTCATATTCACTTTTGTCGTATAACAAAGTATAATCGAAATACAATAAAGTAGCTCTTGTTTTAAACATAATATTAATAAATTTAATACCTTTATCGCTTAAAATATCATGCAGTCTGCCGGGTCCACTAGTATATATATATATATATATATATATATATATATATTATATTTTTTTTTGTTTCATCATTTAATTTTCTAGAATTATTTTTACCTTAACGATTCTGTTCTTGCTAAATGATATAAAAAACTATATACACATGTCGGATGGATCATAAACTATTGTATATTCGGGATTTGGGCTATCTGGTGGAGGTCTATCATCCACGGAAGAATAACAAGATCAAAATCTTAATACTTCATTTATTAACTGCAGAGTACTTTCGGGGCGAACCCCATCCTTCAGTGCTCCACAACATGAAATATAAATAAATAATATAAGTCAATAAAAGGTAAAGTAAAAAGCTAAAAACAAATGTATAAATATGTAAAAAACCAATGTAAAACTTATAACTAAAACATTTTCTAAATAACTATTAAGTAAAGCATATAATAGAGTGAATATGAGATGGAGAGGAAATACTGACCTGGCCCCTATTGAGCCGACTTCTCCGGCGAGACTGAGAGCCTATTCGGGCAAGGGCATATTGTGTATTAATTTATGACAAATATAATCTTAAGTATATAATGTATTACACAATGGTATCTAAAGTATAACACAAACGTATGGAAATTTTCGTTTAGCAATAATTGGAAGTTAATATATATTATTTTGCATTTTCAGGTTCTGAGAATAACTGGCCCTAAGGAGAAGGCTAACCACCTGACCATCGGGCCGATATTCAGAGGATTCCACAAATTGTCGGAACTCCACATAACTAGATCCAACATTCCAGCCATCGGCAAGCACTCCTTCTGGGGAGTTCCAACTCTCAGGATTCTCAATCTTACCCACAACAACATTACACAGGTATATTTGGTTACATAATTAATTGGTATTTATTGAATACAGAATTCTTGTTAATAGCGAATATCCCTTGAAAGAAATCGGCTTATAGCGCGGGGGGGGGTGTACTTGTAACGCCATGTAAGAAATTTGTCCACAGATGCCCATTGAACCTATCTTGGAGATGACGAAAATCAAGCCCGTCCAAAACTATATATACATATTCGTCTGATCGTTACCAAACTCGAAATTTAAACGTTTTATCTAAGACTAAAGGTCAAGTTCGTTAATGAGGAGGGGGGGTTAAAGGGCGTAATTTCGAAAATTGAAAATATGTCCGTTATTATACTTCAGATCAAAAGAATACGAGTTCAGACTTATTCCCAATATTATTTCCTATAAATAGAGTTATGTATATTTTTTCTCAGTCTTGAATATGAACTGGGAAATTTGCAATTTTTAGTTTTCAATCTTCAGTAATCCCAACTCCTAATCATGTTTTATATATATATATATATATATATATATATATATATATATATATATATATAATTGTGTTCTTGTTTTCGACCAGGTTATATATATATATATATCTATATATATATATATATATATATATATATGGTGTTGTTGTTGATTATTGGAGTTTTGGTCAGTGTTGGTGAAAAAGTCTTAGTTTATTCCAATATTTTTATTACTTCATAAAAATAGCTTTAATAAAAAATTAATATAACAATAATTATAATAACACATATCAACAGTTATGTACGATAGTTTTTAAGTATCTTTACGATAGTTTTTAAGTGTCTTAGTAAGTAGAATTGACACGTACTATCTGTTAAATTCTAATAACAATGTGCAATATATATATATATATATATATATATATATATATATATATAGAGAGAGAGAGAGAGAGAGAGAGAGAGAGAGAGTTGTACCTGCACTTTTTAGCCCTGAAGAAGAGAAAATAAATATTCTCGAAATATAAGAATAAACTAAGATTTTTTCTCCAATACTTACCTAAACTCCAGTAAACAACAACAACACCATTATATATATATATATATATATAAATATATATATATATATTCACTCACACACACACACACATGTACACACTGATAAGATTTTAAGGAAAAACAAGGTTTCACTTTAAAACTTTCTATTTAATAGCTCCATTCTATAACAGAACACTGACACATTCTATTGCTTTTGAACAAATGACCTAAGTACTAACAAACAGCTGTTAGTAAAATAAACAGCTGTTAGCAAAACAAACAGTTTTGTTTTGTCCTGTTCCGTCTCTGCAGGTCGCAATTTTTGATCCTTGCCAAACGACAAAAATACAAAATACCTCCGTTACTAAGAGTCAGATGGAAAAAAATATTTTTCACGAATCATGATGTAAATTTAATTTTCTATAAATGTGGTTCTATGCACTTTTTCCTTAACGAAATACCAACCATGATTCCTTGACTCGAACATTTTTATTTGATATTTATCATTTTTCAACAGTTTCATTCAACACTAAAGATTATATTCGCTAATGACTGAAATCGAGTCGAGGGGTTAAGATGGGGGAAATTGAAACATCTCTTTTATTGTGTGTCAGATGGACAAATGTTATAGTACCAATCTTTTTAAACCATTAATTACATTTATTGTTCTACGCATTTTTCTCAATTCAAACGTTAAGCAAGTTCTTTTATTTGACCCTGGAATAAATCTCCAAATCTATTCAGCGGGGTTTTAATTAGTGAAAGAGACTTTATGTTGGACATGGGATCACCAGCATGCCATCCAGCGCATGAAAAATCTGCTTAGTTTGCGTAGTTCCTGTGTAGTGAACTTTTGTAGCATACTATTGTTCTGTGTCTGCTGACTTAATTCATGAAAAAAATTTCCCGATAAGAGTTTTAGGATGGTTAGGCAACTTTTTTCGACCATGCTCAAAATAACGAAAATATTTCAGATTTTTGTTCATCCCTCTCCTCTAACCCTCACCCTCTTCCAGGTCCGGCAATATGTGGTATTTGAGTTAAAAATAAGCCTATCATAATCAAGCCTCAAGTAAAAAAGTCTGTCTCGCAGCCCCTGCGTAAACTAAGCAGATTTCCCACGTGAAGTTTTACAATAGAGAAATCTGCCTGCTAATAACAGTAGTAGTAACAAATCTCTAAACCTATTCACGATGGACGAACAGTTACGGAAACGGCCGAACTAGCTTTCGGCGGAAAGTCCCGAATATAGCCGACTTCGGCCGACCACACACACTTACTTAAAACAAATGCAAATATCTCGGTTAATATTCAAGTTAGAGAATACAAGAATATAACAATATTTATTTCCCTTAAGAGAAATGTGCTAAAATTTACTCATGTTATTAAATATTAGTAAATAATATGACGGGGAAAAATATATGTCTGTCATGTATTGTCCAATATTATATGCGAAGAACATTAATGTTCCAATATATTCAATCGGTTCTAATTTGACACCCTACTTCATTCAGAAATTGGTTTTAAACATATGACATGATTAGCTGGTTAGCAGATAAGCCACAATCTTTGTCAGTATAATGTTGCAGTATCCACCTCTTTAGGAAAAGATAGATTTAGACTTTCTGAATTAAATCTTTACTTTTAGCTAGTAGTTTCAAGACATCAGTGGCATCTTCAGGTCATTAATAAAAAGTAAAAGATGCAAAAACTACACGGATATTTCTAGAGAACAGGCAATAAGGTAGCTAACACAACCCTGTCAATCTTCTGACCTGAAAATGCGTCTGATGTATCAAAAACAATAGCCATAAATAAAGATTTAATGCAGGAAGACTACATCTTTCTTTTCCATCTATACGAGTATTAGTGTAACCACCCAGGTGATTAAAACACATAAATCGGGTGGACGAAAAGATGTTCGAAAGTTCGGTCTAGAGTTTAACCTCAATATCTAATTTCCTTTTTGATGAATATTTCTGCAGAAATTCTTGAATGCGCCCTTCTTGTTAGTACCTCCTCTGGAGAAGATGGTGGTTTCTGTGCATATCAGGGATTTCTAAAACAGTTAGAACTAAAAAACCAATGCAGTTATGCTAAATTCTTGCGGCGTTTAAATAAAAGAAATGAACAGATCCTATAATTCCGGGAGAAAAGAATACTCAAAATCAGTAAAATGGCCGTCACGCAAGGGCTGCGTAAACTAAGCAGATTTCCCTCATCAATTGCAAACACCTGCCGACTACCCCCCTCCTCCAGCTCAATGGTGCACGCCCTTTCTACTGCTTCTTCCAAGGAAGACGGAGGGAACATCCGTACAAACCGGCCTACATCGCCCCTAAGGCCACTCAGGTACGCCGTTAATACCACGCGATCGATCTGCTCTCTCGCGACCATTTGCTCTATGGGAGACCCCTTTTCCTTCAGAGCTTTTTCACCTATGGCTCTACAGCGGTCCGCGAAAGCCCTGGAGTCTTCGCCCTTTTCCTGACGAACGCTACTAAGTTTCATCAAGTACTGTTCCGGTTTCCAGGTATCTTTAAACCTAGCCTCTAACGCGTTTCTAATCGCTCCGTAGGTCGACTGAGGGCTCGTCAGGTCACGACGACTGGCTAAAAACGACGCGGCTGGACCCTTCAACTTCATCCTCACAACCAGGATTTTATCCAAGTCTCCCCAGTTACCGCATTGGGCTACAAGTTCCACCCCTTCAAAAAAATCAGTCACTGGGATTGACCCTGGTTCACCGGACCACGGCAATACCATAGTCTGGAGGCTCATGTCCTTTCTTACTTGAGCCCGGGGACCGCCCGACATAGTCTCGTTATCAGATTCGGTCACTTTGACTTCTTTACCCGTTAGCGTACTTAGCTGTGTGGACATCCGTTCAATCTCCCTTTTCAATGATGCTTCCCTCTCCTCGAAAGCCCGATTAGCCTCGACGAGTTGCTCCAACTTTTGTCGAAGTTCCCCTTCCATGCTTACAAAAGGTGGGAATATACGCAATAAGGGAAAAGATTATTTATTTACTTCCTCGGGCTTGACGCCCGCGAACCTAAGGCTCTATCAACTGTAGGGTATGAGTAACTGATAAGGCCTCGGATTGAGGTCCGCGAATTTAAAGCTCTCATCAACTATCCTTATCGCCTCCTGTGTCGCTATAGCTAGCCACGCCCTATCTCCCTCTCACTCTTTCTCTATTCTATTCACGCGTAGTTCTTTAAGTAGTTTAGCCCCAAATCGCGTAAACTACCCCGCGCCTGACACCATTTGTAATGAGGATTTCTGTGAGAGGGAGGTGATGATAATCCTATTTCTCTTAAATACATATATTTTACAAATAGATTAAAAAGTAGTTAACACAAAAAAAATATAAACACCATAAAAACTAAATAAACGGGAATGGGACTGGCTATCAGATAAATGGGTATGACAAAGGTCTCTCACCTAGGATTATCCATGGCCAATACATGCTGAGGGTCTGCTCTGCTACAGCACTGACACGCACACACCCAGTCCCTGCCTGCTGGACACTGTCCCCCGGCCTCACATCTTGCACCCGTCAGCAGAAAACCCCACTCTAGCACCAGCCAGCCCCACCCAAGTAAACTCATATTAAATAATTAATATCTTACACAATTACCTGCCTTATACAAATACATGATTAATAGCTATTAACTAAATACACTACCCTTTACAATTAAACTAAACACACTACCCTTTACATATATATATATATATATATATATATATATAGATATATATATACAGTTTTGAACGGACCTCATTTTCGTCATCTACTAGGTAGGATCGATGGACACTTGAAGAAAAATTTCGAAAATTCCGTCATGAGTACAACCTCAATAGCTGATTTCCCTCAAGGGAAATCTGCTAAAAGTAGAATGATAAGCTTGGGAGATTATTCTGTTTTCTTGATATATGACGTATATAGAGTTCAAAACTAAATACTAACATTAGCTTAATGGTAAAGTGTTAGTCTGATCTACTACCTTAATTTACAGGGGATTTCCATTACACTCAATTACAGTCCCTGGGAATTAATTAAACTAGTTTGACGATAGATTCAAAGTTCACACCCGGAGTATTACAGCCATGAAATTATGAATCTTCTTGGGTCATAATTCTTATTCAAAAACGTATTATAATTTATTATATCCTTCTAAATAAAATTAAATTTATTAAAATGAATATTCAAAAACCAGGTTCACAAAGAAGAACTGTGAAAGGGATAATCATTTATCAACTCTTAAAGCTATCCTCGGAATGTAGATTAGATTCTTCTGCATATGAATGGTAAAGTACACTTACAGATGTTACAATAGGAAATAATATTCCTCTCGCTCCCCTGCTTCCTCGCTCTTTCTCTCTCACTCACCACCCTCTTTCTCCCTCATTCCTTTCCCGGATTGCCGATTTAAAAAGTCCGTCACGCAGCATAAACTAAGAAGATTTCCCTCCTGAAGTTTAACAATAGATACATTTACATACTACATACATATGGTATTTAAGCTTAGCATAAATTGGTTCACGATATGACATCTTATTGTTAACATAATATGAGTAGGAGTGAGGGTTTACAGAAGGCTGAATACTAAAAAAGTCCGTCACGCAGGGGCTGCGTAAACTAAGCAGATTTCCCACGTGAAGTATTACAATAGATAAATTTCACGAGAGGCGAACAGCTACGGTAACGGCCGAACTAGCTTTTGGCGGGAAACTCACTTTCGTCCGTTACCCGCCCACATTTAATAAAAATGCAAATATCTCGGTTAATATTCAAGATAGAGAATAAATGTATATAACAATATTTATAGTAAATTTAATTTGCAATAAGATTGATTCTGTACAATTTTTCGATCCGACGCATAATAACGGAGATATTTTGAATTTTCAAAAATCCTCCCCCCCCTTAACCCCCCCTCCCACTGGTCCGATTTCAGCCATTAACGACCTTAATCTGTCTTATTACATAAAACGACTAAATATCAAGTTTGGTAACGATTAAACAATAATTGCGACAGCTAGAGCGGTAACAGACAAATATATAGAGAGATATATATATATGTATATATATATATATATATATATATATATATATATATATATATATATACAGTTTTGAACGGACCTCATTTTCTTCATCTCCTAGGTAGGATCAATGGACATTTGAAGAAAAATGTCGAAAATCGCGTCTTGAGTACAACCTCAATAGCAGGTGTCGCTTAAGAGAAATCTATATATTTGTCTGTTACCGCTCTAGCGGTCGCAATTTTTGTTTGATCGTTACCAAACTCGATATTTAGTCGTTTTATGTAAAAATAAAGATCAAGTTCGTTAACGGCTGAAATCGGACCAGTGGGAGGGGGTGGTTTACAGGGGAGGATTTTCGAAATTTCGAAATATCTCCGTTATTGTACGTCGGATCAAAATATAGTACAGAATCAATCTTATTGCAAATTAAATTTACTATAAATATTGTTCTATACATTTATTCTCTATCTTGAATATTAACCGAGATATTTGCATTTTTATTAAAACTGGGCGGCTAACTGGGCTTCCCCACCAAAAGCTAGTTTGGTCGTTTTCTTAACTCTCGGCTCTCGTGAAATTTCTCTATTGTGAAACTTCACGTTGGAAATCTGCTTAGTTTACGCAGCCCCTGCGTGACGGACTTTTTTTTATGTTGTGATGCAGTTGTGTTCACGTCTATATGGATAGCAGCTGTACTATAGATAGTCAGCAATCCTTATCAAATGTAGTTTTGGGTCCAAACAGATAATGAGGTCTTCTTTGTTATATGATAGATTTTTTATTTCGAGCGTTTTGTTAAAAAGCCTATTTATTTTCAGTCATCTATAAGTTTTTTTCTTATTTCCTCATGTTTGTATGTATGTAATTTAATATATATATATATATATATATATATATATATATATATATATATATATAGCCAACATAACCAGCACATCAGACAGAAACTTCTTCGACAACGAAGTGAACAAATAGGAAGTCAAACCTGAGCAAGCAAGGCCAAATCCCTACAGGCCTAAATGGTTTGATGAAAGAAAATTGTCATTCTCCAACAGATTGAAGGAATACTGGCGAAATAAGAAAAACATCAATAATTGAGTCAAAGTGCTTAACGCTTTCCAATATTGGGAAAATACGCTTCTAATAATAATAATAATATATATTATTATACGTCTTTAAAGAAATTGTTAAACTTGATGATGGGTTTACGGCCCTGAACTTGAAATGTAGTAATAATCCTGAAGTTAAAGATGAATCCCACTTTCTTTCAAAATGGCAAAATAAGGAACTTCATGGTCGTTACTACAGTCGCCTTTATGACTCGGAGGTAGACTTGGCTTATTCTGTCGCGTGGCTGACGTCTGAAAAGCTGTTTTCAGAAACAGAAGGTTTCATTACAGCTATCCAAGACCAAATGATTGCCACCAGATCATACAGACGTCATATCCTCAAGGACAGTAATGTTTCAGACAAGTGTAGATTATGCCACAAAGCTTATGAGTCCATTCAACATATTACGGCTGGATGTGAAATACTTTCTGGATCCGAGTACTTACAAAGGCACAATAACGTGGCAAAAGTATACCGTCAAGCTCTAGCAGAGAAATTCGGCATGGTAGGCAGGAAGGTCGCTTATTATCGCTATAATCCTCAAAAATTATTGGAGAAAGATAATATAAAGAGGTATTGGGTCGAAGCGATGATAACTGACCATACTGTGCCCCATAACAAACCGGATATTCTCATTATTGACAAGATCAATAAGACTGCTGATATAATTGACATTGCAGTACCCAATGATGAGAATATTCGAAAACCCCATGGCGAAAAATTAAGAAAATATCAAGAATTGGCTATCGAGCTCAAAGAGGTATACAAACTGAAATCTCCCATAGTTACGCCAATTATAGTAAGTTCAAATAGACTCGTGCCAAATACAACAGTAGCAGGCACCAAAAATTTAAATCTGCCAACAACAATTATAAAAGAAGCAAAGCGAGGGGTACTTCTTGATACTGCCAGAATTGTTCGAAAATTGTTAAATTCCCCATAACAAATCACAATCACAAACTCCATATTGGTTGGATTTTCCCCCGATATGGATTTTACTCCAGTTTTTACTGAGTATATACCTACCCCATAATATATATATATATATATACATATATATATATATATATATATTAGAATTTTTGTATTTATTTTTTTAAATAAATACAGTAAACCTATATCTATGTTATTCAACCTTTTAGGAGATTTCCCTTAAGGGAAATCAGCTATTGAGGTTGTACTCATGACGGAATTTTCGACATTTTTCTTCAAATGTCCATCGATCCTACCTAGTAGATGACGAAAATGAGGTCCGTTCAAAACTGTATATATATATATCTATATATATATATATATATCTATCTATATATTTGTCTGTTACCGCTCTAGCGGTCGCAATTTTTGTTTAATCCTTACCAAACTTCATATTTAAGCGTTTTATGTAAAAAGAAAGATTAAGTTCGTTAACGGCTGAAGTCGGACCAGTGGGAGGGGGGGTTTAGAGGGGAGGATTTTAGAAAATTCGAAATATCTCCGTTACTATACGTCGGATCGAAAAATTATACAGAATCAATCTTATTACAAATTAAATTTACTATAAATAGTGTTATATACATTTATTCTCTATCTTGAATATTAACCGAGATATTTGCATTTTTCAGTTTTCACCAAACCGCCACTTCTACTCATGTTACGTAAACAATACTCTGATACATAATAAATCACATTATTGGAAGTTTAAATACCAAAAATTGTATTCAAGAGACCTTTGTTATACGAGATACATGCAAATATGTCCTGGTGCCCCCCCCCATCTTAAAGTTTATTTATTCACGGTGTTGTGTTAGCAGTATGTAGATTTATCTATTACTAAACATCACGAGGGAAATCTGCTTAGTTTACGCAGCTCCTGCGTGACGGACTTTCTTATTTCTATGTCGCCTATTATCGTATGCCTGTCCATCTGGTGGAATCATTCTTCTCTGTTTTTAGTGGTCTAAATATTGTTTCTGGACTAGCTTTAAAGTTATCTTTGATAACACTGGTCAACAAATTAAAAGAAATTATTTGTTTCCTGAGATTTTTTATTGTTTCTTTCTCAATTTGAAACATATGTTTTGAACATGAAAACAATGTTTGTCTAACAGCTTTTGTTTTTGATATACAGCTTATTAACCTTAATTAGTGTTTTTACTCAGATTTTTGTTTTTTGTTGGATACTAAAATATATTCTTTTGTTGTTTAAGATATGCCTTCGTCCAGACGGTGTTGTGTGCTCAATCCAGATTGTTTTTGCTATATTTGTGGCGAATATATATTTGAAAAATACCGGAAACCTATATCAGACTTTGTAAAAACTGCATATCATCAATACTTTAAAATAGATTTGAATAATCAGGACAAGCGATGGGTTCCTCATATCGTTTGCCAGAAATGTTTTGTGTGTCTACGGTTATGGTCCAGTGGGAAAAGATACGCAGTGAAGTTCGAAACTCCCATGATTTGGAGAGAACCTCAAAACCATCATGACGACTGCTACTTCTGCGTTGTAAATGGAATTAACCCAGGAAATGGAAGTAAGTGGTCTTATCCTAACTTATCTTCTGCTCAACTACCTCAATTAAAATCACGAGATGTACAACCTAGTACATCTAAATTTTCAGATGATCCAAATCACTGCGAACAAAATATATCAAGTGATGACTCTGATCCAGACTACCAATGTAGCCTTTCAGAACCTCAACCATTTAATCAGAAAGAACTAAATGACTTAGTGAGGGATCTGAACTTACCGAAAGAATCTTCTGAAATTTTAGCATCTCGTTTAAAAGAAAAAAAATTTGCTTCCTCCCGAATGCAACATCACTTTTTATCGTTCCCGAGAAAAGAATCTGTTACCATATTTTTCTGAAGAGAAGGATTTGGTGTTTTGTAACGATGTTGGTGGTCTTTTGCAACAGATGGGTTTGAAAAACTACCATCCTGGGGATTGGCGTCTTTTTATGGACAGCAGCAAAAGAAGTTTAAAGTGTGTTTTGCTCCATAACGGTAACAAGTACGGTTCCACACCTATTGCACATTCGACGACTTTGAAAGAAGAATACGCAAATATTTCAAAGGTTATGGAAAAAATTAAATATCAAGACCACAACTGGGTCATTTGCGTTGATTTAACTTCCTTCTAGGTCAACAAGGGGGATACACAAAGTTCCCTTGTTTTTTGTGTCTCTGGGAAAGTCGTGACAAGCAACACCATTGGTCACAAAAGGTTTAGCCGATGAGGGAAGAGCTGAAAATTGGAATAAAAAATGTTATAAACGTGCCTTTAGTTAACCGAGACCGCATCATACTTCCACCACTTCATATAAACTCGGCATAATGAAACAATTTGTGAAAGCGCTTGACAAAAGTGGAGGATGTTTCAATTTTCTTTTACAGAAGTTCCCTGGATTAAGCAAAGAAAAATTAAAATCCGGTATTTTTGATGGACCACAAATTAGGCAACTTGTGAAGGATCCTGGGTTTGTCAAATCAATGATGAGGTTGAATCCAATGCCTGGAACTCATTTGTTTCAGTTATGAATAATTTTCTAGGAAACAATAAATCTGAAGACTATGAACAACTTGTTGAGTGTATGCTATTGAGCATGCAACAGCTAGGGTGCAACATGAGCATAAAAATCCACTTCCTGCACTCGCATTTAGACCGATTCCCAAAAAATCTGGGCGATTATAGTGAGGAGCAGGGTGAAAGATTTCACCAGGACATTCGAATTATCGAAGAGCGTTATCAGGGAAGGTGGGACACGCATATGATGGCTGCCTATTGTTGGAGTTTGCAACGAGATCTACCTAAGGTCGTTTAGTCAAGGAAATCCTATAAAAGATCATTTGATTGTGTTCAATAAAATTTTTATAACATTATTAATTACTTACCTTGAATGTTTAAAATCAAAACAGTCAAAATTTATATTTCAGAAAATAAAGCTGTCAGCAATATCCCAGTATTGTTTTCATCGTCAGGGCCTTTGAAATACCCAATAAAAGTTAAAAAAATTAAGGAAACAAAAATTGTGTTGACCATGTAATCATCACTTTACCTCTCCACCAGTTTACATATTTCCACGTTTTCTAATATATCCAGTAAGTATCCTTTGTGTTTCTCTGTAAGAGCCAGATAGTGTTTTTTTAATGTAAATAACATCTATCAGTGAACAATTTTAATACTTTACGGACGGTATAACAAAATTCACGCCCAAACGTTTTAGTATAACCGCAAAATATAAATACATTTCAAAGACTATTTCCAAAGTTCTGATTTCCTGTTATGAACTAGGACAACTTTTATATTATGACGGTAGTTGCTTTTGGTTTCTCAAGACATTTCATGAATTCAAACAATTCTTTAATCACATTGAACAAGAACGCAATAAAGATTTGATTCATGGGGTACACATTTATTAACCTAATATTGCGCCTAGGGAATTTTGACTAAATACTAAAGGGAAATATTCACATGGTAATTGAAAATTCCAATAGCTATACCTAAAGTCTTGTTTAACTTTGTAATGAAATTCGTTTTCACATAGTAAAGTTAATCGAAAGCAGACGAAACTTATTTTGGAGGGCATAATTTATTTACTGGTTATCGTTGAATGTTAAATCAATACACTAAAAGTTGATCGAAAGTGGTTAAAAAATACAAACTTCAGCAAATGTATAACTTTATGAAGCTCATAATTTAATATTTTATCAGATACTTTCAAGGGGTTCTCATATTTTATAATATTTAACTTTCCTATAAATATACATTATTAACAATACTCTGTATAAAATTGTATAGAATTGTTCCATGGACACTTCATTTGTGAAGTTAACATCTACAGTGGTACAGTGCATTTCTTCGTTAAGTGGTTTCAATAACGATTTGTAAACAAACTTCTAGTATTTATGTGTCATATAAATATTAAAAGATTAAAAATGCTATGCCTGTCAGTAATAAATCGAACGTTGACTACGAAAAAGCCCATTGAGTATTTTCCAAAAACAGGAGTAAAATTTGGAAATTCTCGCAGTTCTGAGGCACTTTTTCAAAAAGGAGGAGTAATCCCTTCAGTGAAATACGTGTTAATATGTTATCGCCGTATGTTAAGCGCAGAAGACAGTTCCACTACCTCTCTGCTCTGAACTGACTTGATTGAAGAAACCGATCAAAAAGAAGAAAAGCAGATTTTGCCCTAGTAAGCAAATATCGTAGTCGATCTCCTTAATCAGAAACTTAAAAAGCCCGTCACGCAGGGGCTGCGTAAACTAAGCAGATTTCCACTGTGAAGTTTTACAATAGAGAAATCTGCATACTGGTAACACAATACCACCGTGATTAGATAATGAGAAATCTTTCAGTTAATTAAAATAAATACCCAACTGAAACGGCTTCGGAATTGTAAGAATAATTTATATTTTAATAACTCAAATTTTAGTAGTCCAAGAACTAACGAGGGGGGGGGGGCGGATGAACAAAACGTATTTGCATAAATCTTACAAAGTAAGGAAGGTAAGGTTAAAAACGCCAGGTTAGAAGAAGCTTCCGCCTGAGCCGAGAAATGACGAAGATGGCCGACATAATCCGAACTATACCCCACCACAGACTTCATAAAAATGCAAATATCTCGGTTAATATTCAAGATAGAGAATAAATGTATATAACAATATTTATAGTAAATGTAATTTGCAATTTTTCGATCCGATGCATAATAACGGAGATATTTTGAATTTTCGAAAATCCCCCCTCTAAACCCCCCTCCCCTCTGGTCCGATTTCAGCCATTAACGAACTTGATCTGTCTTTTTACATAAAACGGTTAAATATCGAGTTTCGTAACGATCAAACAAAAATTGCGACCGCTAGAGCGTTAACAGACAAATATATATATATATATATATATATATATATATATATATATATATATATATAATTTTGAACGGACCTCATTTTCGTCATCTCCTGGGTAGGATCGATGGACATTTGAAGAAAATTTTCGAAAATCGCGTCATGAGTACGACCTCAATAGCTGATTTCCCTTAAGGGAAATCTGCTCAAAGAACGTGACGACAAATTCCATAATGCAGGGCCTGCAAAACTAAGCGGATTTCAAACGGGCTGGATGACACACGAGTAGATCACATCTCTCCAAATATTCCCCTGGTTTCCTCAAGGCTGAAACGAAGAATGTACGCATAACTGGATTAATATTTCAGTCTACCAAGATACTATAACTATAACATTTTTGAATCCGACTCATGATAACAGAGGTATTATAATGTTCGAATCCCCAGCCCATAGAACCCTCTCTTATGGGTGTGAATTCAGCTTCTAACGAACATGACCTGAAACGTGATAAATATTCATAAAACGTAATAATATTGATAAAAATTAAATCCTAATCAGGACTAAGAGTTGAAAATTACTAATGAAATATAGAACCATCAATTTAAGTAGCAAACGTTACAATAATGAATTCTTTCCAAATAATAACATTGATTTTCATCATATTTTACAGTTAATTTAAAATTTCTAAATAAATCCTTTTTAATTTACACCTTAACACCATAGAGGCCGCACAATTTTCTGACCAAAAATGTAGAATTTATTATGGAAATAAATGAAAATCCATTCTGCGGAACTTCTGTTCCGGAAAAATTCTATTAATAGGTTTTATATTACAGTTCTGTGGCTCAGGTTAGCCAAGAGAGTTAAAGCGTTGGCTTTAATCTCATACGGTAAACCTAGAGTGGCGACTTCGATTCCCGCGTGGGCAAATAGGAATTTATTTAGTGACGGAATTCATTAAATAAAATCCTTAGTCGCACACTGGCTAGAAAAGGGTGGTAACCAGTATATAACCCGTCCGAATTAGCCATAGTTGCATAAAGTGGACGTAAATAAATATTACAGTTCTATTTTAATTCGATTCTATAAGCATCTATAGACTCATGACTTGCTCAGCACTATACTCGACTTTTAATCGCTTCATGTAGTACTAAAATGTCCGTCAAACAGGAGCTGCGTTAACTGAGCATATTTCCCACGTGCGTCACGTATTTGCATTAATCCCAAAACGTGTTATATACTGATATATTTCAGTAATTGTTGTGGATGGATGGATGGATATCTAAAAAAAAATATTTTAATTTGTCAACTCTACAACCTCGAGATAGAAATATCGCAGACCAGATACTTAGTTAGCCTACCCTAGATAGCTCTAAATTAAATAAAATAAAATTTTAAGGAATGATAAGATATCCCCAAAATTGATACGATATTGCAGTGAGATGTTTACTATCGCCATTCTGAAAAGACATAATGGGTTGTGAAGAAGTGGCTCAGGAGTAGTTACTGTTGCCATCAGATAGCAGCACTAACGGAGTATCTGGAGTGAGCCGACACTTAAGTAGTTGTATAACCTCTATGTGGCATTGAAAACGACTGTGCAAATGGAAAGGGCATGAAGAGAGAGCTCTCGATACGTCACAGCATATAACCACTCCCCTCACTAAGTGATCTATTTTATCTTCTACCGTGTTCTTACTTACATTGCGGTGCTTGAAAGATAAGAGGGCATTTCATGCTTCAAGCAGTCATAGTAAATTCCTTTCAGCTGGCGCTGCGTAATCTAAGCAGATTTCCCACTTGCTAGCAGTGCCTTGCGTTGACAAGCATTGAGATGTAAGTTGGACACGAGATGTTCAGTCATATAATAAATATATTTGAGTGAAAATTTGATTAGGGGTAAAATTGTTCAAATAACTCCATTACGTTTTGAGTTTATTAATCCCACCTACATGTTTCACTACATATAGAGGCGTCTTCAGGAGATCTACAGCACTATTTTGTATTTACGTTTTCTTGGGAAAACAAATATCGCACCGAGACTACAATCTCAAAACTTTTTTTCTTTTTGACATTAGATTCGGAGACAGATGGTACAAGTGTTTTAATCGTTTCAAAATCTTTTATATCGTTTGTGGAGTTAACATTTCACAATTTCAGAAAGAAAAAAAAAAGATTTTTTTCCAAATGAGTTATCATGTTCAAACAGATGACAAACTTAAGCCCCCCCCCCCCAAGATTTTTATTCACCGGAGATGTTAATGGGGAAATTCACAGGCCTAGAACAGGTGAACTAAAATACAGAAGAATTTTTTTTTTTAGTTCTTGGAATGGCGTTTCATACAAATTCTTTTTCATTAACGTTTTCCTCTTCTTAGAGCTTACAGTAAGGCTATCTTTTCATTCTATGTGACAGCATTTTTATTTCGAAATCACAAATTTCAATGTAAACTAAAAATACAATTCATTGTACTTTTTAAAATGCTTTGCTTTAGAAAAAATAAGTAAAACATGAACAGATGAATCATCTTTATCATCAAAAGTATAAATAAGAAAAATTACATTTTAGAACATGCTACTCCACATTTATAAACACTTTTTTTTTCTCCTCATAGTAACCCTTTGAGCAGTTATTTATTTGAATACATGTTCCATTGCCACATGGCATATTACAGGTATGATTATGTTTAAATACATTTTTATATTACAATATATACACATTGCTCAACTATCTACTCAAATATAATATAAAAAATAATAATATTAAAATAAGTAAGATAATTACAAATAAAATTAATAAATGAAATGAAAAAATAAATAAAATAAGAACAAAAAACACATCAATTAAAGTTAAACTCAACCGATGTTTAATTTGCGAGTCTATGTAAAGTAAATATATTGAATAATAATTCCCATTCCTCAGAATCAACATTACATTCTAATGTATTTTTGCTACACACATATCTATACTTTTGATAAGCTTTATAAGGTCTTCAATATATTTGTTAAATATAATATGAGGTGGTTCTGGCCAATTGTCTCCTTTTAAAACTATGTTCATTATTAAATTTGATCTATTTTGATAAAATGTTGAACAGTCATAAAGTATATGTAAAAACGTTTGTGTTGTCTGTAAGTCGCATAAAATAGTAAACAAACATAATAAACACTCACGGACAAAATGAACTAGCATAATCTAAATACTTACACTTTTACTTTCATAAGTTCTACTAAGCTTATACAGGAGCCCATGTAATGGACCATTATAACATTAATTTTCAAGAGAGAATTAATAACAAACAAGGCGTTTCAACTCTTTAAACTGTTTTGAAGCTGAACATTAACTTTTTTCCAACGTTTCGTTTTTGCGTGGGATTTAGAAGATTTTCTTTAACGTTTAATATTCAATATTCTTTTTTAATATTAAAAAAAATACTCTAAATGGTTTATACTAACTTTTTCTTCAGAAGCAGATATCAAAGTTAAATGTAAACTTCTTAAATGAATAAATAAGTAAGGGAAAAATTTTATTTCAGGTTCTGGACCATGATTTTAGAGGACTTATAAACTTGGTTGAGCTTCACTTGGACAACAACGCGATTGAGTCAATAAGCTCTCAGACGTTTCACTACTTAACCGAACTTCGAGTTCTCTCTCTTTCGAGGAACAGGCTCACCTACCTCGCGCCGAGGTTTTTCCTCAAACTCGGCAAGTTGCAAACTGTCGACCTCAGCTACAACCCGCTCTTTGAACTCGACTCTCAGATCTTCATTGATGTTCAGGTAATCCTCATTTTATATTTATTTTCATTAATCCTCTTTCAAGCAGGAAAAGGATTCTAGAAGTTGCACTTAAAGAAGTATTATATTCCCTGTTGATTGGGTAAATAAGATTGCCTCGAGGAACTTAAAAAAGAAAAGATTTTAATGAAACCGTCACGAAGCGGTTGCGTAGGCTAAGCACATTTCCCATGTGCTGGGATGACGCACTAGTAATTTCATCTCACCATATTCTCTATTTCTAAATTAAAATTCGACGAGTAGTTATGTGCTATAGTTATAAAAACAAGTCTAACTGGGGGTAAATAAACGAATAAAACAAATATGTTAGGCTCTAGTGAGCTCAGAGAAGCAAAAAGTCCAATGAGCAAACTTAAAAGTTCAATGAGAACAATATTTGGTATTTAAGCTTTGAATAATGTGTTTCTTAACATAATAGAATATTGTTAATATGATATAAGTAGGAGTAGGGGTGTACTGCAGACCGGAAACTAAAAAAATGCAAATATCACTGTTAATAATCAAGATAGTGAAAAAATGTACATAACAACATTTATAGAGCATTACATTTGCAATAAGATCTGTTCTTTACAATTTTTCGATCCGACGCATAATGACGGAGATATTAAGAATTTTCGACATTTTCCCCCTCTAAACCCCTCTCCCCCTATCCGATTTCAGCCGTTAACGAACTTGATCTTTCTTTTGTATAAAACGATTATATATCATGTTTGTATAAGACAAAAAAAAATTGCGACCGCTAAAGCGGTAACAGATATATATATATATATATATACGCAGTTTGAACAGACCTCACTTTCGTTATCTCCTGGGTATCATCGATGGACATTGGAAGAAACATTTCGAAAATTGCGTCATGAGTACGACCTCAATAGCTGATTTCCCTTAAGGAAAATCTGCTAAAAATGAACAATAAGCAAACATAAAAATATAAAATATTAAAATAAATCCACCTTACCCATAAAGCATTCACTCTTAAAGAACGGCACTAACGGGTGAGTGAAAGGAAATGGGGTAAAGGACAAGAATTAGGGACTATAAAGGTGTTCCACCAATGTTGCGTCGGGTAAGGCTAGAGCACCAGAAAAACTCAGGTTGTGTTGTCAAGGAAAACGGATTACCACAACAAAGGAAAGAAGGTCCCTCAGCTACAACTGAAAACTGAATGAATTGAGAAAACATAGAGTTCGGAACTCTATTTCTCTTGCAGCATCTCGTCGTGGAATAATGGGTTTACTATGGCGACTGTTAGATAGGAAAATCCACGGGTTTATAAATAATTATTCAATGAATTAACAATAATTAGAAATATTTGAACGAGCAAAAATGACGAGCAGTGGTAGAAAGGGTAATGTGGGCAGAAAACGAGAAAGTACTAATAATCGTTTAATATTTGGGTTACGAAAAAACGAATACAAAAACAGTTGTGCAGCATCAATAGTTTTATACGATTGGCTCTATAACATTTTACGATCCGACACATAATAACGAGGACATTTAAAATTCAGGATCAATAAGAAGGCCAAGTCCTCTACTGTTTTTTAATATATAATGCAGAGTGCACTTTCGGAGTCAACGCTCCATCCTCAGTGCCAGACAAACACAAACCTCGAGTTAATTTAACATTCACAGCATGGCCAAAGGCAATAAACAACAGTCATAAAAACAAACACAATATAAATAGTAAAAACAATGTTAATTCTTAAAACTAGTCAACTAATAAAAATATAAAATATAATCACTAGTCAACTACTAAAAATTAAAGCCAAAACAATAAAAAATTTAATTACAAGTCAAATAATAAAAGCAAACAACGATAAGCATATGTCAAAAACTATAAATAAAATTAAAAACTAAAAAAACACCTAAATTTCAGATTTATATGGAAAATATATCACAGTGGGTGAGAACTCTCTGAAAAAACCACCCAGAGGACCTGTAAGAGACATCTAAAAAATAATAAACAAAAACCCCCTCTAATAATAGAGAGAAGATGAAGGAGGTACCTGATTAAAGCTGCATTGCCTGGACCACGACCGCCGGGCGACTAAACCTCTGCCCCCCGTAGAGAAGACAGGGCCCCGTCACCGACATGTCGCAGCCTTACCGCCTCCTCCTTCTTATTAATATTCCGATCTCCATTCGCCTGTCTGTCCAGCCTTATATGCAGCCCCTCAGCCGTATTTAATCTTTTGCCCTTCTTCTCCTCATACAGCAATTGATACTTTATGGTGGACATGTCATGGCCCTCTTTTCTGGCGTGTGCGGAAAACCCGTTTGCTTTACATTTACCAATATGCATATTTACCAATATGCATTAAGCATATTGGTAAAGCAAACGGGTACGAGGAACAGTTGGTGGACAGGCTTATCCAACGCCGAATGAAGAGGAAGTTAGCCAAGGAGCTGGAGGATGCCACGGTTGAAGAGCGGGCCAAAAAGAAGAAAAATAAGTCGTTCCCTGTCTCCATCCCGTACTTGGGCCCTGTTTCAGAAAAGATAGGATCCATGAGATAGATCTGGCGTGTATAGGATCTCGTGCACGGGATGCGATGCCTCTTATGTGGGGCACAGTGGTAGAAAGATAAGGACGCGTCTTAAGGAGCACATCACTCGCGAAACTGAGTTTTCCGCACACGCCAGAAAAGAGGGCCATGACATGTTCACCATAAAGTATCAATTGCTGTATGAGGAGAAGAAGGGCAAAAGATTAAATACGGCTGAGGGGCTGCATATAAGGCTGGACAGACAGGCGAATGGAGATCGGCGAAAGTGCACTCTGCATTATATATTAAAAAACAGTAGAGGACTTGGCCTACTTATTGATCCTGATCAATTGGTTCCTCTACCATCCAGCATATTCCAGAGATATCACATTTAAAATTGTCTAGCCTTCCAAACCACCCCCTACCCCCCTATTCCACGTTCTATTTCAGCCATTAACTAATATCGTATTTAGTATTGAATAAAGTAGTTAAATATTGGATATATTTTAGATGAAATATACATTTGTCATGTACGTGTACATACACACACACACACACACACACACACACACACACACACACACATATATATATATATTAATATTTGTGTTAGAGAATATATATATATATATATATATATATATATATATATATATATAAAACTGGAAAAATAATTATGTTGATGATTTTAAGGAATTCGTTTCTCAGTGGAAGAAGAATTGACCCCAGTGGTTATGCAAAGCTAAAGTAAATGAAACAACATAAAGTTGTTTTACTTTTATAAGCCTATGTCCCTAGATATAAATGTAATACAGTACAATTTTAAATCAACATTTAAGATAAAGTTAATGAGTTAATGATATTGTTCTTGTTACCTTTGGAAAGACAACTAGCAGAATGCTATAGAAAACTAAATTATTGTGTAGTTATGTTTAATTTCAAGTGAGAAATTAATTAATTAAGTGGAGTATTTATTCCAAGCATCTATCAATACTTATATTAACATTCTATTGCACAAACGCGCATTTTATTTATTTATTAATTTAATTTCTTAAATTTCGAAAAGTTATTTAAACGTTTTATTACCATATAATGTTATTTCTAGTTATTTTAAAACTTTTATATTATATAACACCCGTAAAAAGATCATTTCACACACTAATGTTGGGAATTAATTAAGTAAATAATAAATATAACAGAATACAACAAAATAATTCAACATATTTTGTGTAAATAAAGTTTTACACCATATGAGTAATATAGATTTTTATCACAGCATAGTTATAATCTTCTTTTATGAGCGTTGAATGTATTTTAATAAGATAAGATTTGGTAGTTTGTTCAATATATTTTCTTTATACTGAATTTTCAGACTTATTTGCCAATTGTATTAACTGAACTGTCTAGTTTGTTGTAGTAGGATATGAAGAGGAAAGATCATCGTCGTTAATTGTATTTGTTAAATTGCGATAGCTCCTTAACCCTTTGAAATTTAAGTACGCTAAATACGCAAAATCGTCTAAATAACACATACTTTTAGCAGTTTTCCCTTAAGAGAATACAGCTATTGAGATCGTACTCATGACGCGGTTTTCGAAATTTTTTTTTCTCTTGAATATTAACCGAGATATTTGCATTTTTATTGTGGGAATAACGGACGAGATGAGATCGGCTATTGTCTGTTCTGTTAGTGAGTTTCCTCCGAAAATTGGTTCGGCCGTTTCCGTAACTGCTCTCGTGAAATTGGTTTAGGGACACGTGAAAGCTTTTACTTTGTGAGATATATGCAAATGCGTTCTTTTGGTCCCCTCTTTCTTTAGTTCTTGGACTACTAAAATTTGGGTTAATAAAATATAAATTATTCTTATTCATTATAAATTACAGTACTATATATAGTAAATATTTTGCAATAAAGTTAATATGTTATATTCAGATATATATATATATATATATATATATATATATATATATATATATATATAAGTAATTGTTTTTCTTCCCTTTGAAGAGTATGTCAGCTATCTGTTCAGCTCTGAGTGGTTGGCAGACCTGTTTGTTTACAATTCAGAAGCCGTTTCCGTTAGAAACTTATAAAAATTAACTGAAAGATTTCTCATGTCCGTTTGTACTTACTCACGGTGGTGTTAAGTGTTACCAGTATGCAGATTTCTCTATTGTGAAACTTCAAGTGGGAAATATACTTAGTTAAAGTAGCCCCTGTGTGAGGGACTTTTTTACCCGCCAAAACTGGTTTTCTTTTCGTTGTATTCTGAGTATTTTTTCAATATTGTTCTGTTTCAGTACTTTTATTTACAAAATTCAAATGAAATATAGTATATCTTTACATCAACATTGAATGATATTGCTATATAAAGGTAATAAACTAGTTGTCAAGAACAGTTTTCCACGTATGCTCTTCCACGTTTCCACTCCATACAGACGCCTCAATATCTTCTCGGACATGACTTGTTCAACGTACAACGTAAAAGCATCAACATTGGCTGCAGAATACATCTGATGCACTCCCATTAGACGAGCAATCAATTAATCTCCGCGTAACACTATATAGCTCACCGATAATATCCATACTGATAATCAATCAGCTGTAGCACATCGACCTTCACGATTACGTCAGACGGATCCAATTACATTATCTCTGTTTCAACATAGCTCTCTCTTATTTTGAGCAGATTCCAGCAGAAGGGAAATCAGCTATTGAGGTCGTACTCATGACGCGAGTTTTGAAAACTTTCCTCAAATGTCCATCGATCCTACCCAGGAGATGACGAAAATGAGGACCGTTCAAAATTATATATATATATATATATATATATATACATCTATATGTGTGTGTGTGCGTGTGTGTGTGTGTCTGTTAACGCTCTAGTGGTCGCAAGTTTTGTTTGATCGTTACCAAACTCCATATTTAATCGTTTTATGTAAAAAGGAAGATCAAGTTTGTTAATGGCTGAAATCGGACAAAAGGGAGGAGGGGTTTAGATGGGTATTATTGAAAATACGAAATATCCCCGTTACTATAAGTCGGATCGAAAAATTGTATAAAACCAATCTTATTGCAAATTAAATGATCTATGAAAATTGATCTATACATATTTTCTGTATCATGTATATTAACCGAGATAGTTGGATTTTATACTTTTCAGCCTTCAGCAAAACCCCACTTCTACTCATGTTAAACTAACAATACTCGGTTATGTAATAAACCACATTATTTGAACCTTAAATACCAAATATTGTTTTTAAGATATATTTTATATACGAGATACATGCACATATGTTCTGGTGACCCCCCCCCCTGCAATACGTTCTTGGACTACTAAAATTTCATTGATTGAGGTACAAATTATTCTGATTCTATGATGGGAGGGTTTAGATGGGGGATTTTCAAAATTTCGAATTATATTTGTTATTATACGTCGGATCGAAAATGTGTATAGCTCTAATGTTATTGGAAATTTAATTTTCTATAATTTTGTTTTTTATATATATATATATATATATATATATATATATATATCATGAATATTAACCCATATATTCAATTTTTTAGCTTTTAGCCTTCCGTAAATCCTCACTCCTCCTCATACCACATTAACAATAAGATGTAACGTCGTGAACCATTTTATTTTGAGTCTTAAATCCAATTATTCTTCAAGAGACCTATATTATACCAGATACATAAAAATATGTTGTTGTGACCCCTCCCCCCAGTCTTCATGGATTACTAAAGTTTGATTGATTGGGATAAATATTATTCTGATTCATTATAAATTACAGTACTAGATATAGTAAATAGTTTTCAATGAAATTAATATGTTATATTTTGATATATTTCACTAATTTGTTTTCTTTCAGGTTAGAGGTTGGAAGACCTGACACTAAACATCTCATGCCAAACCATCATTGTAATTTCTGCTTACATATGCTTCTTAATGCGTGAGAAATAGTGAATAGAAGGAGAAATGAGATCATGAGCTATCATATTCTAGTGCCTAGGAAATCCGCTCATTTTACCCCGGACCTGCATACAGAACATATTTTTTTTTTGTGGGACGTCCGCTTAGTTGACTAATATTTGTACAATAATATTTAACAGAGGTTTATTTTCCTTTTAAAAAGGTTATATTTAGTGAAACATGTCACCAACTCGGCATGTGGCTGGCAAAAATTATATATTTGCTCATCAACTAGTTATCGGTTAGAAGGATTTTGGTTGGAATACGCTCGGAACTGTTAACACTAAGTCAGGGTCATGACATTTTTAGAACCATCAGCTATCGACTATCTCTTTTTATACCCATTCGGGCCTTATTTTCAAACCCTCCCTCACATATCCAACTATTTGATTCATTAAAATAAATTTTATTTCATTAGTAGTTTCAGGGGCAAATAAAAATAAACATCTATTTCACTCGCTGCTACTACTATCGTCTACACATAAAAATATTTCGTACTGAAATTGAAAAAATAAAATAGAAATAGAAAAATAAGGGTGACTTCCGGCAATTAAATTCGGAGAGGTCGAAATTGAAGTAATGAAATAAAATGCAAATACCGGTTTAGTGAGCATAAAGCGAGACTGAATACGCGCCTGTATATTTCGGGTAACGAACCCTTCACTTTATTGGGAATTTTTCCAGATGTATTTTTGGAATAAATATTTCTGGAGGTAGTTGCTTTTTCTTTTTTTGTACCTTAATATTTCATAAATAAAAGAATTTGGTGCCGAGGAAAATTCATACATATTTTGATGACAACTATACTTCATTCTTAGGCGCATAAGGTTTTTTAAAAAAAGTCCATGGGTCAACGTTAAAGATGAGGAAATCGAAGCTCGTTCCAATAAGTGATACCGGGCATTATAGTGCTGAATTTAATTTTGTTTAATAGTTACAGAACTCTTATGTAAAATTAAATCAAATGTTTGTTTCTTAATGAGCAAAATCAAAACAAAATGATTCCTGATTTAGATAACGAGTATAATTATTAAATATCTTCTCAATTGTAAGTTGGATCTAAAATGTAATATAATCAATATTGCTGAGAATTAGTTTATTCCAGCATTTATCAATATTTCTCTAACTCAAAATTCAAAGGATTCATTTTGCAATTTCACCCCCCACCCCGCCGTAAACTACCACTTAGTAGTTATCAATCAACATTCAACTTATTTTTGGCATTAATTACTAACAGATAAGTATATGACTAACTGTGAGAGATTAAAATGTTATGATGAAGATGTATGTGCAGAATCACAGTACAGACGGGTTTATGGAGATCCTAAGAAACAGGTTTTTTTTAATAATTTAATTCTTTTAATACTATTATACATATGTATATCATTTTTATTGATAAAAATTCATTTAACGCATTTTCAATTGCATAGGAGATACCACCCCAAATTGCATTTCGATTTTCATAGGAAAAAAATAAAAGTCCGTCACGCAGGGGTAAACTAAGCAGATTTCCCACGTGAAGTTTTACAATAGAGAAATCTACATACCGGTAACAACACCATCTTGAATATGGGTGGGGGGGCATCAACAGAACGTATTTGTATATCTCACAAAGTAAAAGGTTAGAAGGATAGAACGGAGAATGGTTAGGTTAAACGAGTGCCGAACAGTTACGGAAACGGCCGAACTAATCCGGTAACTTCCAACAATAGCCACGCACAGACTTATTAAAAATGCAAATATCTCGGTTAATATTCAAGATAGAGAATAAATGTATATAACAATATGTATAGTAAATTTAACTTTCAATAAGATTGGTTCTATACAATTGTTCGATCCGACGTTCAGTAACGGAGATATTTCGAATTTTCAAAAATCCCTCCCTCTATACAACCCCCTCCCACTGGTCCGATTTCTGGCGTTAACGAACATGATCTTTTTTTTTTTATTTAACGTCCACTTTATGCAACTAGGCTAGGGTAATTCGGGACGGTTTATCTACAGGTTACCATCCTTTTCTAGCCAAGGTGGGCCTAAGGAGTTTATTTAATGAGGCCGTCGTTAAATAAATTTCTACTGCCCAGGGCGGGATTCGAACCCGCCACTCTAGGTCTGCCATGCGAGATTAGGACCAACGCCCTAACTCGCACGGCCCCAAAAGAACTTGATCTTTCTTTTTACATAAAACGATTAAATACCGAGTTTGGTGACGATTAAACAAAAATTGCGATCGCTAGAGTGTTAACAGACAAATATATATATATATATATATATATATTATATATATATATATATATATATATATATATATATATATATAATTATAATTAAATTATAATTTTGAACGAACATCATTTTCGTCATCTCCTGGGTAGGATCGATGGATATTTGAAGAAAATATTCGAAAATCGCGTCATGAGTACGACCTCAATAGCTGATTTCCCTTAAGGAAAATCTGCTAAAATGGAGACTTGCTGTATATAATTTTCACATTTAAACGTTGTCCAACAGTAATGAATAGGATTCAATATTATAAAGCAGGATTCGACTAAATATACACTCTTTACGGGAAAAGCCACGGAAAATTAACTAAGCATAATACCATGTTACGTTACTGATGACTGTGATGTAATGAACGAAATTAATAATTTTGAATCAATAATTGGCCAATGATGTGAGGATTTTCAATTTCAGGACCTGCTAAGTATTGTATAGGGTATAATTGTCTAAAGCTGTCCCCTTCGTTTTATTAAGATTATATAAGCCAGAATCGTGTGTATTTATATCACGCAGGAGCTGTGTAAGCTAAGCTGATTTTCCACCTACTAGTATGACATACTTTTTGTCTCATCTCACCATATATTCTCTATTTCAAAAACTAGAATAGGAATTTGGGTATACTTAAGACAAGAAAATACGAACAACTGGCTAAAATTAGAGTCATGATTAAATGTGTTGTCCAGCAACTGAAGAGCATCAATAGTTCACAGAAGATTGGTCCTATAACATTTTTCTACCAGAATCATATCATCGATCATGTATCGAATTTTCGTATTCCCTCCCCCTCTAAACCAACCCCCTTCCTTACCCCATTTCAGCCAGTAATGATAATGATCTATCTGAAATGTGTTAAATGAACAGTGTAAACATCATGATAATATGGTGAACTGTATAAAATCTTAATGATGACCCCCATCATACAACATATTTGCATATATCTCATCTACAAGATTATTAAACAATATGTTTCATCATATATAAGTTCATTGTTGAAGTGCGAACTAAAAGTGGGCGGTTTACTGAAGGCTGAAAACAATAAAAAGTGTAAAAATCGTGGTTAATTGTACAGGACAACGTTTGTATAAAGAAAATTATATTTTAAACAAGATTGGCAATTTACAAGTTATCGACCACATTCATAATATTGGCGATATTTAGCTATTCGCTTTTCAAAGATATTATCGCATCCTCTAAACGTCTAGACTAGCTTCGGCATGACTTATGTGCATTTGTATCTAGCATAACTCAAAAACGGCTTGCACACGAATGTTGACAATTCATACTTACGAGCAATGTGACACCTACTTGCACACCTCCTGAGAGCGTTGAAAATAACTCAGGGTGGGGCCTAAAAAGAATAAATGCATGTTCCGCCGTGTCTACTTAAGGGAAATCAGGTTTTGAGGTCGTACTAACGCAACAGTCAAAACATTTCCTTCAAATGTTCATTGATCATACCCCGGGAATGACTAAAATGAGGTCAAAACTATATATATATATATATATATATATATATATATATATATATATATATGTGTGTGTGTGTGTGTGTGTGTGTGTGTTGTATGCGCGCGTGAGTGTGTGTGTTAACGCTCCAGCGGTCATTATATTTGGTTGATCGTAACAAAACCTGATGCTTAAACGTTTTATGTAAAAAACAAAAAAAAATATGAAATTTGGTCTAAAGAGGGATTTAGAAGAAGGGAATTTCGTAAATTTCAAAACTCCCTAATATTATACATCGCCGAAAAATTGTATTAAATCATTCATTTTGAAAATGTTATGTCCTGGAAATAGTTTTGCTGTATCTAGATAATTATCCGAGTTAATTTCATTTTTTAATTTTCGGTCTTCAGTAAACAAACTCTCCTACTCATGTCATATTAACAATAAGTTCTTATATCATGAACCACTTTGAATGAAGCTTCAATACCAACTCTTCATTGAACTTCTGCTGTGTGACATACATTTTCATTTGAAGCATTCAAATGACACTATTTTAAATGAAGTGCAGCACAACAGTTTGTAAATTTAATTTAAATCCAATAAAATTACTTTATAAGGCCTCCATATCAATATTTCTCGATTCTGATTAGGATCAAGGGGATATTATATTACTCGACTAAAAATCTTGTAAATCGCGCACTAGAAGTAAGAAACCGGAGTAATATTGTCATATTACTAAGTCCAGTGCGCTTTTGGGCTACGCTCCGGTCTCTTCATTAGAATTCTTTATTTCATTGTAGGGTTGTAATTATTTTGTTTAAAATGGCTTACATAATAGAGTTGAGTTCCATACTCCTTCTAATGAGCAAGCACTCGACTCAAGTGTTGAATACTCGACGGAATACAGGTTTCTCATAAATATATAAACATATAAAGGTCGACAGGTGTAAAAAAAATACAGTTTTTTTTTTTATTACTTTTTCCTCTTGTCCCCCCCTAGTGTGAGTATAAACATATATATACCTCCACTACTCTACGCAACAGTGGGCCAGAATAACGATGCCAACCCCAGCCTCTGAAATTGTATTAAAATAACTTCCCGCAACATACGAACTGTAGATAAAATAATGAGAGGATATAATTAAATGTGAATATCATATTCTCATTGAGGTTCATTATGGAATTCTCCATCATATACGAACAACGAATATAACAAAATGCAACGGCTACAATGAACTAGTCAGGGTTTTAAAGGGTGTTTACAATTAATGGACCAAGATCTCGACATCTGGACATACATTTATCCATCACTCATTTTTGTAAATAAACTATTCTTAGAAAATAAGCTATATATAAGTAGTTTTGTAATATAATCGCGCAAAGTGAGTAGGAGTGGGTGAACTGATGGCTAAGAATAGAAATATACAAAAATTTTAATCACTTTTACGTTATATAATATATCATAGAAACTGCATGTTTTCAAAACCAATGATTTTATCAAAATATGCTTTCTGCCAAATATCAACGTTGGCAGCTTATTAAAAATTTACGTTTTACCCGTTCTCTAACCCACCACGCCTCCTTATTATTATGCGCTATTAACAGACAAGAAAATTTAATGTTTGAAAACAATCTAATACAAATTCTTAGTTACAAATTATAAACAGGTATACGCATATAAATATATATATATATATATATATATATATATATATATTTATACACACACACACACACACAGAGCTGCGTACACTACATTTTCGACATTTACTTTGAGAATGACCGTTAAACGATAGACGAATATTTGATGATTACAGTCTTAATAGCAGATACATTTTAGGGAAACCTGCTAATAAGGCTTTTATATTAGCATCTATAAGACTGCTGTTTTTTAAGCTTAACACCAAAATTTACACACGTCATTTATGTATAAGTGAATTTGATAAAATCTTAAAGATTAGTTTAATTAAAATATAAGAAATAGGTTAGAAGAAGCTCATAATAAAGTTATTAAAGGAGACATGTAACTCGTAAAGTATTAAAACGGTAGAATCCTTGTCTTTGTGGATGAAATTATAAAAGTGGTTTTCTAGTTTTGGCGGGTAACGATCAAACGAAAATTGCGACCGCTAGTGCGTTAACAGACAAATATATATAAATTTGTACGGACCTTATTTTCGTCATTTGTCCTAGGATCGATGGACATTTGAAGAAATTATTTGAAAATTGCGTCATGAGTACAACCCAATAGCTGATTTCCCTCAAGGGACATCTGCAAATAAAACCTTGAAAAACTGCTAATCTGTGCCAAGGAATCAATAGTATATTGGTACTAGTCATTGTCATATGAGGGAAATAAATGTAACTTTTCAAAACCATCTCAGTGACATAAATGTTGTCATTACTTTGAAGATTCCCGAACTGTGTAGTTATTATATTATAAAAATGATATAATTATTCGACTACTATTAATTTTATTTTTTATTGGAAAACCGATTGTCAGAGTAATTACTCAGCTGTTATGCATCAGATTTACTAAGGAGAAGCTGATTACTGCACTGAGAATGCCTTGTAAATTGCCAAAAATGAATTAATAAATGAGGGAAAGAATAAAATGGCATTCATCGATTCTCATCCTTTTGAAAATCATTTATTCCTTTGTCAATTTTCCCAAATATAAACATTTTCAGATAAATATTTAACTTTCGAAATCATTTTTCATTATTGTTTTCAGGATTTGAGGAGGTTCTCCTGCCGATCCTGCAACCTGAGCACCATGAACCCACACATGTACAGCTTGCTGCCCAATCTCTCCTACCTCGATCTTGGAGACAACAAATTCAATTATTTGGACCGGGAAGCTTTTCTCGACTTGAAAAACCTCGTCTCCTTAAAACTCGACGGAAACCATTTTCCAGTTGTCATGGAAGGAACATTCCTCTCTCAGGTGAAAATATGTTTTCATTACACTGACTAGAAAACATGTGTTTTCTATGCATGATCTGCGTACGGAAACTAAGAGTTTCCGTACTAGGACGGTAAAATTTGGCGGGAATCAAACACATGTATTTGTAATATTGTCACGGTGGATGGCAATCATCTACCGTAGCCGAGGGTTACCTTGACGACCACTAAGGGGTTACCGCCATGGTGAGACTAAGGATTTCATTTAGTCGGTTGGTCACTGAATAAATTCCTATTGCTCATGCGGGATTCGAAGACATAAGTATAGGTTCACCATGAGCATTGAGGCCTACGCCTTAAACCAGATGATTACTTAGAGCCCCTTACTTTATAAAAGATAAAATAAATGCCTAAGCAATATTAGGACGTGTAAAAAAATCTGATGTGACACAATATTATTTCTTTGTACTACTATTAAATAAATCTAAAAAATGTTTTCCTGTACTTCATATACAATTATTTCATTTGAGGGGTGAAATGGATAATTCCGGTGAAATTTAAAAACCTTAATTTTTCGCGATTACAATACTTCCATTATTTTGTACAAGGAAGTAAAAATAGTGGCTCATTTCAATTTTCAATTTCATTTTAAAACCATGACCATTAATACTTGAGGCTATGGATTTTTGATTAGGTGAAACTGGAGTACCTGAACCTGGCGAGGAGCCTCATAGCTAAGGTGACGAACCAGGCTTTCGAGAAGCTGACATCTCTGACAGAGCTCGACCTGACTTACAACAAGCTGGAACAGCTGGAACCAAAGTCTATGGAGCCTACTGGAGCCAGTCTCAGAAAGCTACATGTCAGCGGAAACAATATCAGGATAGAAGACTTCACATTCACTCTACAGGTAAGCATCTTATGTTGAATGTATCTTCTTTTTTTTTAGCAGATTTCCCTTAATAGAAATCAGCTATTGAGGTCGTACTCATGACGCGATTTTCAAAAAATTTCTCGGTCGCAATTATTGTTTAATTGTTGCCAAACTTGATATTTAGTCGTTTTATGTAAAGACAGATGAAGTTTGTTAATGGCTGAAATCGGACCAGTGGGATCGAAAAATTGTATAGAATCAATCTCAATGCAAATTAAATTTACTATAAATATTGCTATATACATTTATTCTGTATCTTGAATATTAACCGAGATATTTACATGTTTATTAAATGTGGGTGGATAACGGACGAGTGAGTTTCCCGCCAAAAGCTAGTTCGCCCGTTTTCTTAACTGTTCGGCTCTCGTGAAATTTCTCTATTCTAAAACTTCACGTGGGAAATCTGCTTAGTTTACGCAGCCCCTGCGTGACGGACATTTTCTCAGTTAGCTTTAAAACATTTGAGATCATTATCCTACCTCGAGGGGGAATCTAGGGAATTCGTGATCACGGTTTTTTCCTTGTGAGTCATCAACTCGATGTACACCCCTGTTAATTAAGAAGGACCAGTAGAATAAGGGCCCCATTGTATCCGGAGGCCAGTGCACGCGGTCAGCCTGCCTTTGGACGGGATCTAAGTGAGTCATAAAAGTTGGTAATACCGCTGATCTATAAACACTGCGACACTGGCACACTCTGGTAGCGAACTCGTGAACTAATTTCCATTCTTGGCGGGAATCGAACCTGCATCTATTTTTTCCTTTACGCTACTGAAGGTACTGGTAGATAAACACACGCCTTAACCCGCACGGGCAACGGCGCACAGTGGTCAACGAGGCGAAAAAAATCGATTTTTCGAAATTTTTTAAAAAACAAATGAAGTTAATATTTTGAATGCTTAATAGTTGAGTATTACAACCCCATGATTAGGAAGGGTGGTCGTGCATTTTATGTTATTTAACAGATCAAACAATTCGTCACATACGTACACATATTTTTTTAGAGTAACAGTATGGCTCCTATTTTGCTTTTAAAAAATCTGTTATAAAACAAAGCTATAATTTTATATATTTTTTCAAGATCCACCTACTACAGCTAATATAACTGGAGTGAATGAAGAACTTATTCACCGTTTTGGAGTTATCCTGGATGTAATCAACAGTGGCGCTGCTGTAGATCCAGCAAAATTTGGAAATTATTGTCAAGAAACTGCCACTTTATTTGTAAATTTATATAGATGGTACAACATGCCTAATACTGTGCACAAGATTCTTTGGCACGGAAGCACCATTATTTCAGCTGCGATGTTGCCGATAAGGATGTTGACTGAAGAGGCACAGGAGGCGCGCAACAAAGATTACCGTCAATATCGTCTCATCAAATCAAGAAAATGTAGTAGAATTTCGACTAACGAAGATGTTTTTCATATGCTACTTGTGACGTCAGATCACTACATTAATAAATTTCGCAAAGAGCCTACAACTAAAGACAGACTAGATTTCCATCCAGAAGTGAAAAAACTTTTATTATTAATTGAATAAATTTTATAGGAAATACATTAGTTTTTAAAAAATTTATATAAATTTACATGAAGTTGTTTAATCTTATAAAGCAAAGAATTTTTCATTAGTCTTGTAAATAAATCATAATATACATCAGATATAAGTGTGTCTTTATTTATACCAGACTCTTCAAAAAGAAAAAATAATATGTTGTTTGATATGTAATTTTTTCGCCAAACCGGCCATTTCAGACCACCGTGCGGCGCCCCGATCCTGCCAAGGAGTAGGCGAAAATGAGGACCGTTTTTCTGTTGAATTTGCATTTTTAAAGTTTTCAATAAACCCCAACTCGTACTGATATTTAACAAAACGCTAATATATCCTTAAATCCAAAGTCGGAATATCTTAAAACGTTTTAATTGTAAAGCATAGCTAATGCTATTTTCAAAGAACTACGTGAGTTATATGCGAATACGTTCGATGAGACGTCATCAATTAACATTTTACATTCTAAGCTATCTGATTATTTGGTCAATAGCATACTTGATACTTAACAGTTTTATGAAA